>JAJIBD010005580.1:0-55435 GCA_021461705.1 Cryptotis parvus | reverse complement strand
GTTGCAGGACTCCTTTAAGGGCCGCTGCATTTGGCTCAAAACATTAGCATACTAAAGGGCCTAGGTGAGGTGCAGGGAGGGATTACCTAAGGACATTTAACACTCCCTGCTTTCCATAACAGTGGGAGGAAGGTCTGAGTTGCAGGGGTATAAACTAGCCGGTTTTCACTCTCGGGCGCTTCTTTGGGGGGCTCTTGCTCGCTGTGAGCGTTCGCCCTGCTTGGAAGTCTTCTTCTCCTTTCCCAAAGCCTTTACACGTGGTGGCCGCCATCTTGGCCTACACGTGGCTGGGGTTCTAGCCTGGAATCCTAAGCACCGGGCTTGTCCTTTTGCTGATTTGTATGCCTGAACCTGTGATAAGTAAAGCCTTTTAAAACTGCATCGGATTCCTGAGTGTTCATCCATTCCTCGCCCCCGGGGAGGTAGAAGGGAACTTCGCTTCCCGGCACTGTCGGGGGACCCCGGCGGAGCGCCCGACATTTGGCGTCCCTGGCGTGGGCACCACGAACATCGTCTGGTCTAATTATCATCGGACAGAGATCATCTGCCTCCGAACCGTGAGTAAAATGATGGATATCTCATGGTATAGATACATTGTATCTTTTATTGGCTCAGAACCATACATAGCCCAGTCTATAAAGTTCCTTTCTGAGAACTACTCTATCTTTTCACAAATCATCTGGGTCCTTGCGATTTTTAAACTGTACCTTTGTGTAAGGACAATGTTTAATAGAGAGAGGGAAGAAAGTAATAAATTGAATGCAATCTTAAGGGACGAGGTTTACTCAGCGATTAAAGAAATAAGTGAGGATCATAAAACTACAGGTAGACTGGTCTTAAAGCTTGAGGACAGAATTATTAAACAGAGTTTAAAATTTGAAAAAGAAATTAGAAGAACAGGAAAGTAAAATTATTAAACAGGATTTAAAATTTGAGGAAAAATTAGAAGAACAGGATTTAAAATTCAAAGAAAAAATTAGAAGAACAGGATTTAAAATTCAGAGAAAAATTAGAAGAACAGGATTTAAAAATTCCAAGAAAAATTAGAAGAACAGGATTTAAAATTCAAAGAAAAATTAGAAGAACAGGATTTAAAATTCAAAAAAAATTAGAAGAACAGGAAAGTAAAATTATTAAACAGGATTTAAAATTTGAAGTAAAGTTTGAAGAGCAGAAGAAGGATATCGATAAAATCAGCACTATCTTAGAGGAAGAAATTGACAAACAGAGAGATAGAATAGATGGACAGAAAGAGGAGGTTTGGAAGTTACACATAAGATTGAAAGAACAAAAGGAAGAAATATATAGGAAACTTGAAAACTTAAACCAAGAAATGGATGTGTTACGCAGGGAGATTTCTGATTTCATAACTTATCAATCAGGACCTAGCGCATACCCAATACTGAGGCGTGAACCAACTAAAAGCCATTCACAAACACGCCCCAAGGCTGTAGACTTGAAAAAGGTGTATACATTCCCAGCAAAAAAATCTAAAAAGAATTCTAATGTGGCTGATAACTTAGAGGAGGAACAGGAAAACCCAGAGGAGGCAAATTCCCAAGCTGAAAATCTCCCCAGAGTTAATACCCTCAATGGGGTAGATGTTCCTCTGCCAGATACTACAAGCTCTGATGAGGAAGAAGGGAGGAACAGGTTAGCTCGAATCAAAGAGCAAAGCGCAGCAATCTTTCTCATGACCAATCTAAAGATAAAGTAAAACCGATTCATGAAGACTTAAAAAATTGAGTCAATAACCCCGTTTAGGAAGGCTTGCGACAGGTTTGGAATATCAAGTCCTTATACTTTAAAATATTTAGCTGATTGGAGCGAAAATAGTCAGTGGGTATTGGGAGACTTTGAAATGGTAGCCCATACTTGTCTAAACAAATCACAGTACATGCAATGGCAAATGTGGTATGCAGATGGGGTTAACCGGAATATTGACACTTTAAGAGAAAAGGAATCAGGCCATACTATAACTTTTGCCATGCTAAAAGGTGAAGGTGAATGGAAAAAAGAAAGCAAAACAAGCGACATTACCTGAACCTATTTTAAAATTTGTTCGGGAGACAGCATTAAAAGCGTGGGAAAGAGTAGGTTCCGACCCAGAATTTCTAGGTAGCTATACGAAAATTTACCAGGGTCGTGATGAACCATACTTTGATTTTGTTGGGAGATTATGTGAAACAATCCAAAGACAGGTTCAAGACCCAACCACTCAAGAAGTCCTAAAACGAAACTTAGCATATGAGAATGCTAATCAAAAATGTCGAGCATTACTATATAGTATTAAGGAAAAGGATGACCTCATGGGGTATCTAAAGGCCTGTAGAAATGTCGGTTTAACCTCCCATAGAACACAGGATGATATAGAGGCTTATCCCATACAGCAGGAGGATCAGGAGAGGGATGAAATGTCAAACAGCTTTAGGGGGAGAAACAATAAACTTCAAAGGATAAACAATAATCGGAGAAACTATTCTAATAATCGCAACTCCACCCCTCGGAGGGCCCCACCTGGACCATGCCCAAGGTGCAGAAAAGGAAAACATTGGGCCAGAGACTGTCGGTCTTGGAGGCGAAGTCAGCCTCAGGCTTCATCTGGACAGATAACCTGCTTTAGCTGCGGAAAGAAGGGACACACCCGTAGAGATTGCCCATCTTCTAAAACTATCAATACAGGGCAACATTCTAATAATCCCTTTATAGGAAATGTTACATGGACCCCCTCCCAGGTTCCACAAGCTCCGCAGGCTCAAATAACATCTATGCCTCCCCTAATGCGGGAAACTGGGTGGGGGGCCAGCCCCAGGCCCAGCTGAATCCAGGGGCACTCTCCTTCATTCCACCTGCCCAGTATCCTCCGAATCAGAATCCACAGAATTACAGTCAATAAATGCTCTCTGGCCTACCCCATCAGGCAATGGCAGTCTCGACATTCTCTGCCCTAAGACTGTCACAATATACCCAAGTCAAGACCCCTACATGCTAAAAACAGGGATAAAAGGACCTGCTCCCCAGGTAGTATGGGTTTAATTCAGGGAGCGATTGGCTGAAATTTAAGGGAATTATGGTGCATTTCGGACTTCTGGATCCTGAATCTCATGGAGAGATAATACTGTCAATATCTGTGCCAACTAAATGGACTTTTAAAAAAGGGGAACCACTTGCTAAACTATTATTATTTTTTGAGGATCCGTGTAGTCAGTCCGAACACCCTACAGCTGGTGGCTTAAACAGTACCAACCATTCTGCCAACTTCATTGTTGGTTATACAGCCACACAGAACCAAGCCCACCAGCCACCTGCTAACTATCTAGTTGGGTACACTACCAGAATTTCTCAGGCCAAGCGGCCGGTTATACCCATCGAAATTTATAAAAAGGAAATTCAAAGGCATGTTGGATACAGGGGCAGACATATCCATAATCTCCACCAAGTATTGGCCCTCTAACTGGGCCCTAAAGAAAGTGTCCCATAGCCTGAGCGGGGTAGGCAATATCTCCTCCTCTCTTCTCCGACAGAGTGCGAGGTGGCTGCCGTGTATTGGCCCTGAAGGGAATGTAGCCATGGTCCAGCCTTATATAGCCCCTATGCCTTTAACTTTGTGGGGTCGAGACATGCTGGAGCAGTGGGGGGGCAGTAATCCACATACCTCGTCCAATTCCCCGTCGAGCACCAATTCCAGCTCTCCATAATAAGCCTAACACCGGGAGTAACCCTTTTTAATTGGGGCCGCTGTGGTTAAGCGCCCACCACCTATCCGTATTCAGTGGAAGTCTGACAAACCTATATGGACACCACAGTGGCCCCTCAATACCAAAAAGTTAGAGGCGCTAACAAATCTAGTGGAAGAACAGCTGAAATTAGGACATATTGAGGAAACGTTTTCAGAATGGAATTCTCCTGTTTTTGTAATACAGAAAAAATCAGGCAAATGGCGTTTGCTGATTGACTTAAGGAATGTAAATTCTACTATGGTCCCCATGGGAGCCCTACAACCTGGGCTCCCCTCTCCAGCAGCTATTCCTAAAGATTGGCCGCTAATTATCATAGATTTAAAAGACTGCTTTTACAGCATACCTATCCACCCAGATGATCGGAAAAGGTTTGCATTTTCAGTCCCTTCCATTAATCATAAAGGTCCTTTACGTGGGTTTCAGTGGACAGTATTGCCCCAAGGGATGACTAATTCACCTACGATGTGTCAACACTTTGTTGATGAGGTTTTGCGACCCATTCGTGCTAAATTTCCTGGTGCATACATCATCCACTACATGGATGATATCCTGCTAGCTTGTGATAATTCCAGAGATCTCCAGAATTTATATAATGATGTAATGACAGTTTTACCAGAGGCTGGCTTACAAGTAGCTCCGGAAAAAATTCAGATGCAGCCTCCATATGAATATTTGGGCTATGCTCTTGACCGCACTACAGTGCGTCCTCAAAAAATTTCCATTAGTCAGAAAGGGCTCAAAACCTTGAATGATTTTCAAAAACTGCTGGGGGATATCAACTGGGTGCGCCCCTCCCTTGGTATTCCTAACTGTGAGCTCAGTAACCTGTTCCACACCCTTGAAGGTGATCCTGCTTTAAATAGCCCAAGGCAGCTAACTCCTAAAGCTCAGAAGGAATTAGATTTTTTTCATGGATCGGCTTCAAAAATCTTACCTCTCCAGATTTAATCCCGGAGAAAAGGTATGGTTCTTGGTCTTCAACACTCCCGAGTCTCCAACTGCTGCTATAGCCCAATTATCTGGACCGTTAGAATGGGTTTACTTACATAACAAGCAGAATCGTACTGCTACACCTTACCTTGAGATGATAGCTAACCTTATAATTAAGGGAAGATCAAGAACCCAAGTATTACTTGGACATGATCCCCATGTAATTGTACTACCTGACCCTAAAAAAGAAATTGAAGCTGTTTTACCACTCAGTGAAATCCTTCAGAGAGCTTTAGCAGATTTTTCAGGAGAAATATCTTATCATTACCCAGCTGGAAAAACCTGGGAATTTCTGAAAAGGACACCTTTTGTAATTTCCACCATTGTCCGCTCCTCTCCCATTCCTGATGCTCCAGTGTATTATATTGATGGCTCCTCATCAGGAAGGGGTGGAATTACAGGTCCTTCGTTGACCACTACTGTGCATACAAATTATAAATCTGCCCAACAAGTGGAACTCGCCACCCTGATACATTTACTATCCCATGTATCTGGCCCATGTAATGTGGTGAGTGATTCTGCATATGTAGTTGGTTTATTTCCTGGAATTGTCACTGCTTCTTTAAATGCCCATAATCCTATAATTCAGGAGCTACTCCATAAACTACAAGATCTCCTCCGAAATAGAACATTCCCTATATACATCTCCCACATCCGTTCTCACAGCCGACTCCCGGGCCAATGGTTCGAGGAAAGCGAAGCAGCAGATCTCTTGGCAGCACCAGTATTTAAATCAGCTGAGGAAGAGCACCAGACTCTACATACAAATGCCCGCCGCCTTCATGTACACCATGGCATCCCATGGAGACAAGCTAGACAAATTGTCCGCATAACTGTCCTGTCTGTGCTCCTTTACATTGTACATCTCATGTAGCAGGAGCAAATCCTCGAGGTTTACAGACAAACCAATTGTGGCAGATGGATATAACTCATACTAACTTATTTCCCAACAAACCTTTCCTTCATGTGGTCATCGATACATATTCCCGGTTCATATGGGCTGTTCCTATGACGTCTGAAAGAGCTAAATCTGTTTGTTCATTTTTACTCCAGTGCTTCTCCGTCATGGGTATTCCCCATACCATAAAAACAGATAATGGTCCTGCTTACACCAGCAAAACCTTCAAATCCTTTTTGCGAGGAATGGCAGATCAAACATATTACAGGAATTCCATATAATCCACAAGGACAAGGAATAGTTGAACGTGCCCACAGAACGCTTAAAACTCAGCTATTAAAGCAACGAAAAACAAGTATGCCTCCAATGGATTCTTTATCTTTAACATTATTCACCTTAAACTTCTTAAATATACCTCAAGGAGATCCCTATACCGCGGCTGAACGTCACTTTCAAGAAGATATGCAAACTCAAAAAACAGTCAATTCACCTATCTGGGTGAAAATTGATGATAAATGGATTGCAGGTCACCTCCTCATTCGGGGAAGAGGCTATGCTTTCATTTCTACAGACGATAACCCTGCCAAGAAACTCTGGGTTCCTCTGCGACTTGTTAAGACTAGAATTCTCCAAGAATCAGAAAACAACTAATTCTTTCAATATAAAGTCTTAAATTTTAAATTGCAAGTTGCTGTTTAAACTTCCTGGATTGGTTCCTTTTAATAATGATCTTGTTTTGCAGTCTGTGATCATGGTTCATGTCTAATATCTTGCCTTACAGCCTAAATATTTTCTTTCTTACAAAAAAAAAGGTGGAAAAATGGGTGGACTCTGAATATAGTGCTCAATAAAAATGTTTCAAGGACTAATGTTAAAGTTTCCTTTTTTTAATGTTTTGCTCACAGGTATTTGCAGAAAAAGAACTTCGCTGCTGCAGATTCTTTCTATGTTGCTCGAGGCTTTGGACTCTGATCACAGTGCTCATTACAAAAATGTTTGCTAAATCAATGAAAAATTGTTTTTCTAATGATTCTGTTCACAGGATGAGATATTCGAATCCAGTAAACTTGCGCTACAGTGCTCAATACTCCGAGACTCCTAAAACAGTGCTCGCTAAAAAATTTAATAATTTGCAAAACTAATTTTTCCCAATGCTCTATTCACAGGAAAAGACACTTTCTCACCATCATTTGCCGGCTTTATATTCATGAAGCGCTTGACTCGTTACCATTTATCACCCTAAATGGGTCACATATACAGCTGTAAGATATTGATCGATCAAATGTATGTGTGCGTGTGTGTGCATGTGGTGGCCACCATTATGTTTGTGATTAATGTTGTGTCTATGTTATGTCTCAACTACTACCTTCTCAATTTCTGACCACTACAAACCTCTATTACATTCATCAGCTCCACTGCTGATCCACTAGATTTATCAATTTTAAAATCATCAATTCTCATACTTATTTCCCTGCTCCACCCATGTTGGAGCTTCTTTATGTTCTTCTCTCCATCCCAGACTTGGATCCCTACAAAGCCTTAAAATCTCTACTTGTGATTAACCTCGAAAAGTGTTTTTGTCTCGCCTAAAATTAAGCTACAGGTACAGTTACCGGTGCCAGTGTCCACTTGCTAAAGAAGCCCTGCAAGACGCCCACACCGATGTTCCAGACACCTGCTCCAGCGCTCAAGACTCCTGTTCCAGAGTTCAAGATATCACACCGATGTTCGGACACCTGTTCCAGCGCTCAAGACTCCTGTTCCAGAGTTCGAGATATTACACCAATGTTCCAGACACCTGTTCCAGCACTCAAGACTCCTGTTCCAGAATTCGAGATACTTGTTCCAGTGTTCCTGAGACCCGATCCAGTGTTCCTGACAATTCAACGAGTTCCTGATCGCTGCTCTCCAGAGACTCATACTCATATGATCACCGCTATTGCTGTTCCAGAAGTAGCCCCACAGACTTTGTTCCAGACACCCGACTTTACATAAAATATAGCAAATTGACTCTCACAAATTATGGACAGTGCAAACTATAGTCCGTTATAATCAGACAGCTAGAAACACTTTGTCTTGAACTTTGCTTTGGGTCCAAAAACAAGTTAGGATCCTAAAGTAACATGTATTATCATTTTGTAATTGGAATTGTTTTTTCTTATCTTAATTTTCTGTACATTACTAAATATTTCTTACCTTTTCAATTTTTATTAGTAAACTAATCAGGGGAGTTGTTGCAGGACTCCTTTAAGGGCCGCTGCATTTGGCTCAAAAAATTAGCATACTAAAGGGCCTAGGTGAGGTGCAGGGAGGGATTACCTAAGGACATTTAACACTCCCTGCTTTCCATAACAGTGGGAGGAAGGTCTGAGTTGCAGGGGTATAAACTAGCCGGTTTTCACTCTCGCGCTTCTTTGGGGGCTCTTGCTCGCTGTGAGCGTTCGCCCTGCTTGGAAGTCTTCTTCTCCTTTCCCAAAGCCTTTACACGTGGTGGCCGCCATCTTGGCCTACACGTGGCTGGGGTTCTAGCCTGGAATCCTAAGCACCGGGCTTGTCCTTTTGCTGATTTGTATGCCTGAACCTGTGATAAGTAAAGCCTTTTAAAACTGCATCGAATTCCTGAGTGTTCATCCATTCCTCACCGGCCCGGAGGTAGAAGGGAACTTCGCTTCCCGGCACTGTCGGGGACCCCGGCGGAGCTCCCCGACACTCACCTATATTATTTCCTGACTCTTCTTTGATTCATGTTCTTCCATTTTCTCAGTTTGTCTCTTCCTTAAATTTCCAGTGTATCAGAAGGTAAGCAATTTGTCATGAAATTTAGAGCTCTTTTATTAATATCTTCTTTTCTTTTCATTCATTATATGAAGGCTGCTGAGGAATCTCTAGTATGAGCAAAATGGTGCTGTGATCCCACAATTGGTGGTTAACAGTAACATAATTTTAGCACTGTAAATATAGAACTTTTTGTGAGTGAAAGTCTCATTTCTGTCTGTACTAAATTGATCATTTAAAAACTGTATTATCCATGCTGCAAAAAGTGTTTCCTTATTCTGAACTGTGTATTTTTTAAATCAAAGTATAACATTAATAGTTTCCTTTCAGGGTGTATGGATAAAACACAATTATATATTAGGTATATTGGTCACTTGAAAATTGATTATAATAAAATGTTTAAGGTTTTTATATTGAATAACAAATTTTAAAAAGTGTTGTAATTTATTTTAAGGTTTAACACTTTTATCTCTACCAAGAAATTGTAACTTCTGAATCATAAAATGATATTTCCTCCTAAGCTCCCCCTTCAGCAAGTTTGAAAGAGCTAAATCAGTAAGGGTTTAGAATTTGTGAAAGAAAATAAAATGTCAACTATAGATATGATAGATCCTCCCATTCATCTGGTAGAGTTAGTATTGGTATAAATAAGAAATTGTTGAGCTGGATGATGTAATTGAGAAGCAGATGATATGGTCTTTTCTACCAACTAGGGTCTATTTCAGGTTCTCATTACCATAGGCACAAACTGTGTTGAAGAAAGTAAATAGGTCAACAAATCTCAAGTGCAATTAAGTTCTCATGTGTAGGGCAATAACTTTAGCCCATGTCTTCCAAACTTTTAAAACTGCCCCAGTGAACCAACAGTAACTTTTAATGAGACACAAGCAAGGAATACATAGATTCGGTAAGATGGAAAATCAGATGGCTCTGCCAAAATCGTTTCTTTGCTACATGAGGGTTTACTCCATTTGCTCTTAATGAAGCATGGCCTCTTTCTGTGTTCCTACATTTAATTCCACTTTCTGTATGTGTTAGCTTTACCTTCCTAGGGATGAAGAGACATATGTATTCCAAAGGAATGTACAAATAAGAGAAATGTTTTCTGATACAAGATTAAAAAATAGAAAAGGAGCAAAGCAACATATATAAGTGAATGACCAGTGAATTAGGAAAAAAATTGTCAATTTCACTTGTTACATTATTTATGAACAATGTGTAAATTGTTAAATGTCTTTTCTTCTCAATTATATTTTCTGTGAAATTAAAGAGGTGATAATTAACTTAATTTGGCAATATGAAATCAAAATTTATTTTTTCCTTTGAAAAAATAAATTACTTTTTAAAGTCTTTTATTTAAAATCAGGAACTTTTCTTTCAGAATTGTCATTAGGGCTCTGAATTTGTTTTTATTGGTTCCTAGTGATAAACAGGAAGTTCAAATCTTTAATTCAATTTAATTGTTTAAATTGAATTAGAAGCAGTAGAAGGAAAATTTGAGAATTAAAAAAATATTTAATCACTGTGAAATACTATGTTTTTCATAATTCAATTTCAGTCATACAGTGGTCAAATATCGATCCCTTAACCGTGTTCACTTCCCTCCACCAGTGTCCCCAGTTTCTTTCCAACCAGCAGCCTGTTTCTATGGACGATGCTTTTTTTTTCCTTTTTAAGGCACTGTGGTTTACAGTACTGTTACTGAAAGGGTATTATCACTTAACTTCATTTCAGCACCCAATTCTTGCACAGAGTGATCACAACCCACTATCATTGTCATGGGTATCCCTTTTTGGATGTAACCACCTCCCCTGCATTGTGGCAAGCTTTATACTAAGGACCAGTCCTCTTGGCCTTTATTTTATTTATGTATTTTTTTTTTTTGGTGAGAGTCACACCCAGTAATTCTCAGAGATTGCTCCTGGCTCTGCACTCAGGAATCACTTCTGGAAGTGCTTAAGGAAATATGTTGAGCCAGGAATTGAATCTGTGTTGACCACATATGAGGCAAACATCTTACCCATATTACTATTACTCCAGCCCCAGATTTTTAAAATAATTGTTAAGTTCCTGGATTATTACCATAGATTTTCTGAATTATTTTTTCCTCACTTGCTTAAAAAGTGATAAATGGGTTCTTTTAGCACAAGAGAAAAAGTGAATGAAGAAGAATAAAAGAGCTTGGGAGATGATGGAGAGATTAGTAGTGGCAAGAATGCTGTAAATGATGCCAGTTTAGTGATGGCATTACAAGAAAAAACGGAACACTACTTATCTGAATGGAACTGTGACATTCCAACCCACATGTGCATGTGTATAACATGATAGGTAGTATTAGTAGAATGAATACATTGATGAAAAGTATGCCAGGTTTTAGATGAACAAGATAAGGTTGGAGATTTAGCATGTACTTAAAAAGCTCTTGTATGAAGACCAAATGTGAGTGTAATTAGCCTGACTCATATGTTTCCGTGTTTCGTGACCCAAGTTATCTCCAGTGTGTGTTGCTTGATTGTTTTTTGGGTAAAGTTCTTGTTAACTTGAGGACACGTTTTGGAACCATTTGCCTTTTTAACAAGTGAGGTTTGAAAGTTAACATCCCTAGAAGGAAAATATGTAGAAGTGTAAGATTTTCATAAGCTTTGTTTTGTTCACTGTTGGAAAAGATGAGTACATGATTATAACATACAGTTGTTAGGTTTAGCAGGAAAATCAACAGAAGAAATGGAAATGTAAAGTAGTTAGATTTTATTTGTTTTGTTCCACATCTGAGGGTCCGAGGGTCACTGACTGGATATGTGCATGGGGGTCATTCCAGTGGTGTTTGGGTCACCATGCAGTGCCAGGGACAAACTGAGCTCCTGCAGTATATGCAAAGCATGGACTCCAGCTCTTTGAGTTACCTCTTTGGCCAAAATTTAGCACTTTATAGATCTCCATATTTTAAAGATTTCTTTTATATTGGGGCCAAGAAATTACTTTTTCTTGTTGAGGATGCCATGCATTGGAAATATCCAATTAATAACCATATTTCCTGCGTTGAGAAGAATAGCTTAGTGACTTAGAATGTTTATTTTGTAAGCATAAGGTTGTAAGTTCAATCAGCTGTGTGATTACAGTCAGGTTACCAGTTAAACCATCAGAACGAAGTATGCTTGACCCTAGGCATACACTGCAACTAAATGATGGGGAAAAGTGATCTGACTGGGGTCTTGTGTGAGCATTGCAATAATCCCTCATGAATACTGCAACCAGAATGAGTATGAGCAACACATCTAAAGACTGTGAGCTCTTGAGATCACTATGCAAATACAGCAAGTAAAAGGAGTGCAATCTTTGTTGAGTACCATAACTGAGTGTGAGTAAGAATACTACTGTCTAACGTGTATTCCCCTACCTGAGGACATTGGAGGAGGGAAGGTTACACTAGTGGTGTTGGAACACTATATGTGTGTCTGAAACAACTCATTATAAAGAACTTGGTGTTTAAATCATAGTATTTAAATTAAAACATAATAAAAATAATGTGTGAACTGTGGTGAGCGTCACCCTAGGGGTTTTGATGACTAAGACTTCACACAAGCTGGGCACGTGTGCAATTCCCATTCATCAGAGCAACACCATCAATAGAAAAGGAATCACATTTACTATCCATAACCCCTCAAAAACACTGGGTTTTGGATTGTACCTTGAATTCCCTAACCTTACCTAAGGAGAACTTTAAGTTTTCCCATAGTGTTGCTGAGATAGGTGAGGAGAATGAGAATTAAACTACCATGATTTGAAATCCTAATATAGCTGGAAGTGTTTATTAAATCAACTTTTGTAAACTTAGTTGGGAGGAATTTTGTTTTTTATTGAATCACAGATACAGTTACAAGTCATACAGTTGCATGATGGGGTTTCAGTCATACAGTGTTTCAGCATCCAAACCCCCTCCAGTGTACATTTCCTATCACCAATGTCCCCCTTTTCTTTCCTAAAACCCCCCACCCCCAAGCCTGTCTCTATGACAGGTACTTTCCATTCTCCCTCTCTCTTTCTCCTGTTCGGAATTATGGTTTAGAATACAGATATTGAGAAGTTATTATGTTTGTTCCTTTACTTACTTTCAGCAGGTAGTTGTTGTCCAGAGTATTCAGTTAAACGCATCTTTGTCATACTTGTCCCTTCCCTGTTTCAGTTGTCTTCCCCAAGCACTTGAATCAGGCCCAATTTTCCAGGCCTTTGTTTCTACTGTCCTTAAATATTGGTTTCATATTATGTCTTTTTTTAAATTTTGCTTCCAAAAATGAGTGTAGTCGGGACTGGAGCAATAGTTCAGTGGGTAGGGCATTTGCCTTGCACACAGCTGACCCAGGTTCAATACTTGGCATCCCATATGGACCCTCAAGCACCACCAGGAGTAATTCCTGAGTGCAGAGTCAGGAGTAAGTCCTGAGCAATGCGGGGTGTGACCTCCCCAAAATAATGAGTGCAGTCATTTTTATCTGTCCCTCTCCTTCCGACTCATTTTACTCAGCGTGGTACTCTCTATGTCCATCCAGTTATAAGAAAATTTCATTAATTCATTTCTAATAACAGCTGCATAATATTCCATTATGTACATGTACCATACCTTCTTTATCCAGTCATCTGTTCTTGGGCACTATGGTTGTTCCAGATTTTAGCTATTGTGAATAGTGCTGCAATGAAGATGGAGATGCCATGGCATTTGTGCTGTGCTTTTTGGGGCTTCTAGAGTGTATTCTCAGAGATGGTGTTGCTGGGTCATATGAAAAATTAATTTATATTTTTGAGAAATTACCACATTGTTTTCCATAAAGGCTGGACTGACCAGCATTCCCATCAACAATGAATGAAGTCCCTTTCTCTCAATATCTATGCCAGCACTGGTTTTCCTGTTCTTTTCGATATGTGCCAGTCTCTGTGGTGTGAGATGGTAGCTCATTGTTGTTTTGATATCCATCTCCCTGACGATTAACAGTTTAGAGCATTTTTTTCATGTGCTTTCTTTTATTATTTTTTATTTTATTTTATTTTGTTTATTTATTTATTTTTGCCTTTTTTGGGTCACACCGGCAATGCTCAGGGGTTTTCCTGGCTCTGCACTCAGGAATTAATCCTGGAGGTGCTCGGGAATGATATGGGACACCGGGGATCGAATCCGGGCCAGCATGAGCCCGCCGTGTGCAAGGCAAATGCACTACTCGCTGGGCTATCGCTCACGGCCCCTCATGTGCTTTCTGACCATTTATATTTCTTCTTTTTGAGGAAGTTTGTGTTCATTTCTTCTCCGTATTTTGATGAGGTTGGATTTGTTTCCTTGTAAAGTTTCTTTTCCAGTGTCACATATATCTTTGATGTTCACCCCTTGTCAGATGGGTATTGGGTAAATAATTTTCCAGATGTGAGAAACTTTCATTATAACAATGGCTATGGGGATTAAAATTATCCCTGAATTGTCGGGAACTCTGTGATACACATATTGTGACAGTACTGTAATGTCTCTGAATTTATCAGGAAGTAGAGTATCTCTTCATGAATCACTTTTGATTTATTCCCTTACTCTAGACATACTTATAAATATAAGGTGATCAGTTTTTTTAAGGCTTCTTGTGTTTAAGACTTGAGAATGACTAAAAGGAATATGGACTCCTGGCAGAGATAGAGGTTGTAGAAATAACTGTTCTTGGCCAGAATACAGAGAATAAGTGGAAAGGTAATTTTCCCCCACATACTGTGAGTATGATTCATGTGGTGTTTCTTATGAAGGTTTTACCTGAAGGAATGCCAATACATCCTGCTGATGGCATGCTGATGTGGCAAAACTGTAAGATGATTTTTGATGCCACTATTGCTGCTGATTTTTAATCTGCTCTCCAGATACCCCGTCTCCTTTTTCAGGATGTATAACAGCACTAACGTGTGTTAGTCCTCACACCCAGTGCCTAGTAGTGTTCTGTTTTACAATCTTTTAATTTACTTTTTATTATACCATCATGAGATACACAATTACAAAGATGTTCAGCACCCATCCCTCCACCAATGCCCATTTCCCAAGACCAATGTTCCCGAATACTTCTACCCTCTCCTAGCCTGCCTCTCTTTTTCAATTTTAAATGCATTGAGGCACAGTGAACTTAGAGAATTTGTCCGAGCAGAGCAGCAGAACTAGAATTTGCACCTAAGTTGTCTTGTTCCACAGTTGCTACACTTAATTAATATTTCTTATAGGATTACTTGTACTTTGGTTAACCCAGACATCCAAGGGGAAATCTTGATGCAAATTAAATCAACCAAACTGGCACTATGCTTCGATTTTTTTTAGAATAGGCAATTTCTCCATAGATGTCTGTCTTATCAAGGGCTATACTCTGTTATCTTTCTTTACATTTCCTTCAGACACTCGGAGGTGAATTTTTTCCTTCTAAGTAGAACTCAAAATGATATGTGCTTCTAATAAGATAAAAAGGATAGCATGCTTCACTGTGGAAAATATTATCTATCAAGGAGTAGTCTGGTTGCCCCAGCTGTCAATCAAACTCAAGCTTTTCTTTATCAGTCGGTGAGCATGATGTACAGGTGATTCCTATCCCAGACCATGTTTAAATTTCAAATGGTGGCTATAATCATAATTCTAATAGAAATCAATGACATGACCAACATTTACAGCAACAACAAATAATGTAGGTATGAAACCTCTTTTTTAGGGGTGGTTGTCGGGCGCTCCCGCGGGGTCCCCAACAGTGCTGGGAAGCGAGTTCCCTTCTACCTCCGGAGCCGGCGAGGAATGATGAAAACTCAGGAATCCGATGCAGTTTTAAAAGGCTTTACTTATCACAGGTTCAGGCATACAAATCAGCAAAAGGACAAGCCCGGTGCTTAGGATTCCAGGCTAGAACCCCAGCCACGTGTAGGCCAAGATGGCGACCACCACGTGTAAAGGCTTTGTGAAAGGAGAAGAAGACTTCCAAGCAGGGCAACCGCTCACAGCGAGCAAGAGCCCCCCAAAGAAGCGCGAGAGTGAAAACCGGCTAGTTTATACCCCTGCAGCTCAGACCTTCCTCCCACTGTTATGGAAAGCAGGGAGGGTCAAATGCCCTTAGGTAATCCCCTCCCTGCACCTCACCTAGGCCCTTTAGCATGCTAATGTTTTGAGCCAAGATCTGCCTGGGAATGCCTTTGTAGTGTAGAGAAGGGGGTTTCTGAGATGGCATGTCTCTGTACCAAAGACCAACACCAATGCCAGTTAAATATTTCTCGAAGCCTTCACAAGTCTCCTCTACTTCATTGTAATTTTATATTTTAGTTGCCTTTGAGTATATCAGGGAGCCATGCTTGTTTGCTTGGAAGCAAACAGCATTTCTCTCTGGTCTAATTACTTAGGTGTCCTACGTGGCCAGGCTAATATGCTGGTAAGATCTAGCGAGTCCCACGATGATTGTGGTAGCATGGGAGAATATTTATACCAGCTAGTACAGCATACATGGTCGGATAAACTGCCACATTAGACTACCCCCTTATCTACGAAGTGATTTGCAGGAGGCAATCCAGAGCAGATGCAGCGACCCTTAGGAGTCCTGCAACAGGTGGTGAAGGGTGATCTCTCAAATGCTCCTCAGGTAACACAGCTACTCCTGGGATACTCAACTAACAGTACAAGTGGTTCAAAGTTAGGACCCAATGATGTGATGCTGCAGTATTTGGTTGCCACCAAGTTCTGAACTCAGCAATGCTTGGGGACAGTATGGTCCAGGGATCAAAATAGGGTTAGCTGTCCATAAAATGATCTTATCTATATTTAGTCTCCAAATGATCTCTGTGCCACACAGCAAGACCTTCTTTATTCATTTTAGTTAAAAAATTTATTTAAAGTTTTTTAAAATTATACCACTGTTACAAAGATGTTCATGGTTGGGTTTCAGTCATACAGTGTTCCAGCACTTGTTCCTCCACTAGTGCCCCTATTCCCACTACCAATGTCCTCACACTCACTCCCCCTCCACTAGAAAGAAAAATTATTTCTTCTTCTTCTTTTCCTCCTCCTCCTTCTTCTTCTCCTCCTCCTTCTTCTCCTCCTCCTCCTCTTTCTTCTTCTTCTTCTTCTTCTTCTTCTTCTCCTTCTCCTCCCTCTCCTCATTCTCCTCCTCCTTCTCCTCCTTCTTCATCTTCATCTTCATCATCATCTTCTTCATCGTCATCTTCTATTCTCTTCTTTTCTTCTTCATCTTCTTCATCTTCTTCTTCATCATCATCATCTTCTTCGTTGTAGTCTTCTATTCTTCTCTTATTCTCTTCTCCTCTTAATCTTCTTCATCTTTCTCCCTCTCTCCCATCTCTCAAGCATTGTGGTTTGTCATATATACATTTGTGGGTTATGTATATTTGTTTGCCTACATTCAATGTTCAGTTCTAGTGTGGTGTTACCATTTTCCACAATTAGTAGAACTCTAGTATATATTTATATCCTAGAAATAAATGCAGTCATTCTATATCTGTCATGTACCTTCTGACTTATTTCACTCAGCATATAATCTCCTTGTCCATCCATCTGCAGTAAATTTCATGACTTCTTTTCTGACAGCTGCATGTTATTCCACTGTGTATCTGTACCATTGTTTATTTAACCAGCTTTCTGTTCTCAGACATTCCGGTTGTTTCCAGATTCTGACTATCATGAATAGTGCCGAGATGTCTATTGAAGTACAGATGGTATTTCTGCTGTGTGATTTTTTTTGCCTCCCAAGGTATATTCCCAGGAGTGTATTACTAGGTCAAATGGGAGCTAAATATCTAGTTTTTTGAGGAATGTCTTTATTGTTTTCCCAAAGGGATGGACTAGTCAGCACTTGCACCAACAGTGGATGAGTGTCCCTTTCACCCCTGCATCCACACAAGCACTGGTTGTTCTTGCTCCTTAGGGTGTGTGCCAGTGTCTGTGGCATGAAATGATATTTCATTGTTATTTTGATTTGCATCTCCCTGATGACGAACTATGAAGAGCATATTTCATATGACTTTTGGTCATTCAAATTTCTTATTTTTGTAAGTTTCTGTTCATTTCTTCTCCCAAGTATTTGATGAGGTTTTCTTCTTGTAAAGTTCTACCCGCTGGGCTATTGCTCCAGCTCCAGATAATTTCTACCTTTGAGAAGACCTCCTGATACATGTTTCACTTGATCTTGGTATCATACTATGCACACACACATATATGTATATATATATATATATGTACATATATATATATATATTTGTGTCATGCAAATAAAAGCAGTCATTCTATATCTGTCTCTCTCCTTCTGGCTAATTTCACTCAACATGATGCTCTCCATGTCCATCCATTTATAGGCAAATTTCATAACTTCATTTTTCTAACAGCTGCATAGTATTCCATTGTGTAGATGTACCAAAACTTCGTTATGCAGTCATCGATTCTCAGGCACTCTGCTTGTTTCCAGATTCTGGCTATTGTGAATAATGCTGCTATGAGCATAAAAGTAGGGATGGTGTTTCCGCTGCATATTTTTGGCTTCCCAGAGTATATTCCCAGGAGTAGTATGGCTGGGTCAAATGGGAGTTAAATTTCTAGTCTTTGGAGGAATGTCCATGTTATTTTCCAGAAGGGCTATAGCAACTGGCATACCCATCAACAATGGATAAGTGTCCCCTTTTTCCCCACATCCACGCCAGCACTTGTTCTTGCTCTTTTGGATATTCGCCAGTCTCTGTGGTGTAAAATGATATCTCATTGTTGTTTTGATTTGCATTTCTCTGATGTTTAGTAATGATGAGCATTTTTTCATGTTTTTTGGCCATTCGAATTTCTTCCTTTGTTGAAGTTTCTGTTCATTTCTTCTCCCCCATTTTTTGATGGGGTTGTTGGTTTTCTTCTTGTAAAGTTCTACCAGTGCCTGATATATTCTGGATATTAAGTCTGACTCTCATCTTCCCTGTGGTGGGATCCTTCAAGCCTGGTAGATTCCTGCTAGAACTTGTGGGGCCAGAGCAATAGCACAGAGGGTAGGGTGTTTGCCTTGCACTCAGCCGACTCTAGTTCATCCCTGGTATCCCATATGGTCCCCCAAATACTGCCAGGAGTGATTCCTGATTGCAGAGCCAGGAGTAACCCCTGAGAATCGCCAGGTGTGACCCAAAAATAAAAAAAAAAGAAAAAGGAAACAATTGCCACATCTCTAGGTCTCCCTCTCAACTCCTACCTATCTCATACACTGGTTTGTCTTTTGTACTTAATCGCCCTTCCCTGTCCCTGCTCATGCTCTGTGGCCTCCCTGCCAGCTCCCATGCCCAGCAGCTGCACTGGGCAGGTTTTAGCCAGGACTGGCTTTGGGAGCTGATCCGACTCTCCTACCAGGACACTCCCACACTCACCACCTACTTCTTGGTCGCCTGAACGGCTCGGACAGATCTACACTCCACCCGCCCAGATCCTCAGCACTGGGACAGTCCCAAAGGAAACTTGCAGCGTACTCCTCATCACCCCTCTACCTTCTGGGGTCCCACTGCAGCCATGTGTTCCTGCTGTCATCTCAATGACATGGCAGAGCCTTCTGAACAGATGCAGGTCCATGGAGTGGGAACACGGTGCAGATTCTTCTCCCGCTGCAGGCATCCCTCTCTGCTCCATGTCATGTCTGTAGGTCGACATGCAGGCCTCGGGCCTCTTCTGGCTCCCTGCATGTGGCCTGTGACCTCACAGCCATTGCTGATGCCCCTGCAGCTCCTAGCAACTGAGTTGGACCCTGGCTAGATTTCTTTCCTGCCGTGACCCACAAATACACGAGGCATGATACATGAGGCAGAGCTGCTACTGGCTCTCCCCATTACATCAGTAAATGCAAGAACTGAGAGCGCTTGCATGGCAGAGCCTGACAAGCTATTTGTGTGGTATTCGATATGCCAAAAACAGTAACAATAATAGACCTCATTCCCATGACCCGAACCAGTGGTTTGAGGCTCTTTGTGTTCCTGGAGCAAGGCCCCTGGCCTATCCTAGCACGCAACAGGCATGAATAGAGATGGTACTGGTGCCTGCTCGAGCAAATTGAAGACAAGTGATACAAGTGAACCCCTTGTCAGATGGGTATTGGGTGAATATTCTTTCCCATTCTGTGGACTGTCTTGTATCTTAGTCACTGTTTCTTTTGAGGTGCAGAAGCTTTTAAGTTTCATGTAGTCCCATATGTTTATCTTTTCTTCTAGTTGCTTTTTTAGTGATGTTTCAACTTTGAAGATGCCTTTAGCTTCAATGTCGTGGAGGGTTTTTCCTATATTTTCTTCAATGTACTTTATGGATTCAAGTCTGATACTGAGATCTTTAATATATTTTGATCTGATTTTTGTGTATGGTGTTAGACAGAGTTCCAAATTCATTTTTTTACATGCCACTGCCCAGTTTTTCCAACACCACTTGTTGAAGAGGCTTTCCTTACTCCATTTTGGACTCTTTGCATCTTTATCAAAGATTAAATGATCATGTGTTTGAGGTTGGGTGTCAGTATACTCAATTCTATTCCATAGGTCCAAAGATCTGTTTTTATTCCAATACCATGCTGTTTTAAAAGCTGAATGTACCTTTGACTTATAAATGGTTAGATTTCCTGTGCTGGTTTGTCTCCAATTAGTGTCTTTGGTTAGTGTAAATTCTTCAGATATTTATAACCTGTTTTGTGCTAGGCATTATGTTAAACTTGCAAGTATATTAATTCAAGTTAATATACTTGCAACCCCCTTTAAGTTTCATCAGTAAATGCTTGGGTTGAGAGCCTTCTACTGAGACTATACCACCTACACGGCAGAGCCTGGCAAGATACCCGTGTTTTATTTACTTGTTATGCCAAAAACTAATAACAATTATGGACCTCAGTTCTATGACTTGAAGAATGGGTTTGGGCTCTTCCTGTCCCTGTAGCAAACAGATGCCCTTGGGTTACACTTGCTTGTTACAGGACTCATGGAGATGTTACTAGTGCCCACTGGAGCAAATCGATGAACACTGGAAAGACAGTGATACAATGAAAGTTCTACCAGTGCCTGATATATCCTAGATATTAACCACTTATCAGATGGGTATTGGGTGAATATTCCTTCCCAGTCTGTGGCTGTCTCAGTATCTTGGTCACTGTTTCTTTTGAGATTTTCAGTTTTATATAATCCCGTTTATTTATCTTAGCTTCAATTTGCTTTGTTGTGATGTTTCATTTTGAAGATGCCTTTAGATTCAATGTCGTAAAGTGTTTTTCCTATGTTTTCTTCAATGTACCTCAGAGATTCATGTTTGATGTTGAGATCTTTGATCCATTTTGATCTGACTTTGTGAATGACATTAGAAGTTAATTTTTTTTACATGTAGTGGCCCAGTTTTACCAGCACCACCTGTTGAAGAGACTTTCTTTGCTCCATTTAATTTAATTTTTGCTCCTTTTTCTTTATATAAGATAGCTTAATCTTTATTAAGCAATCATATATTTGAGAGTATGTCTCAGGAAATTCAGTTCTATTCCACAGGTCTAGTAGTCTCTCTCGATACCAATACCATGCTGTTTTAATTACTACTGCTTTGTAGTACAGTTGAAGTTGGGAAAAGTGATAGCTCCCATCTTCTTTTTCCCAGAGATTGCTTTAGCTATCCATGCGGGCTTATTATTCCATACATATTTCAGTAGTGTTTGGTCAATTTCTTTGAAGAATGCCAGGGGTGTCCTTATAGGTATGGAACTGAATCTGTATAAAGCTCTAGGTAGCATTACCATTTTGATAATGTTAATTCTCCCAGCCCATGAACAGCGAATGTGTCTCCATTTCCTCATGCCCTCTTGAAGCAATGTTTTGTGTTTTTTTTTGTACAGATCCTTTGCATTCTTAGTCAAACTGATTCCTAGGTATTTGATTTTCTGTGGTGCAATTGTGAATAGGATCATTTCTTTAATATCCCTTTCTTCTCTTTCATTATTTGCATATAGGCTAGCAGTTGCCTTTTGGATATTGATTTTGTACCCTGCCACTCTTCTATAGGAATCTATTGTTTCTAGGAGCTTTATGGTAGAGAGTTTGGTAGGAGTTCTCTATGTATAATATCATGTCATTTGCAAATTATGACAGCTTGACTTCTTCCTTTCCTATCTGGATGCCCTTCGTGTCCTTTTCTTTCCTTTCCTTCCTTTTATCAGTAAATGAGAGAATACAGAGTGACTATTTTGGAATATCATATTTTGGCCTCCATTTACTCTGTTCTTTTCTTGCTGGTGGGTCAACTACATAAAAATGTTTTCATGCTTTGTGTTTGAATTCTGTTGTGGTCCTTTTGAACATCCCTCCTGGGCTCAACTATTCCTGACACCCTGGACCTTGAGCATTCGTTGGCTCTAATTATTTGAAGATTATAATTTTCATACATAAAGGAAAAGAATTATATCATGTAAGTGTGTAGTTGAGCTGGTGGTATGGATTCCTGACAATAACATATATCTATATACTTGTAAACCTATAGTGTATGACCTCATTTTTTGCCATATTTGAGGATACTTTTCATAAAAAGCAAACAAGTGTTTATATATTTTGCCAAATGAAGTGATATTCATTTGGTAACTAGCCAGTATTTCTACAAAATCCTCTTAATCTGCTCCTTTGAAGTCTTTATTTCAGTGTATAGCACCACCATTCTATGAGCTATACATGCCTGGACAGCTTTGGTTATTTCTCTCTTGAGCATTTTTGCTAGACCTTAAGAAGTTGAGTATTGTCTTATATCTTAAATCTGGCTTCTATTTCTCTTCTGTGAAGTTTTAGGAATACTTTATGTTTCTTATCCAAGTAAGCAAAGTAACTTTCATTTAAAATCTTATTGCTTCCATTGTATTTATATTTGTCCTTAAAACAAAATGATGTCAATTTTCTACGTAGAATATTAAATGCTTGATAGGCTGGCTGACAAAGCATGATCTAGTTCCACCTCTCCTCAACATGGGGTCTCAGCTTCTTTGTGGTCCCAGTCAGGGTCTAAGTCATAGCCCTCAGTCTGACTACAGCTAGGAGCAGGCCACAGTAGCCAGGATTCAAAGGAAAGTGTAGGCATTCCAGAATTAGCCCCCTTTTCACATAGAAATGCCTAGCTTGAGATATGGGTTCAAGGAAAAACACTCTGAAGGTGTTGGCTGTTTGCATAGAGAATCGTCTACTGAAACGGCTGTTTGGTCCAAGCCTTATCTTTATCACCAAGGTTGAAAAGGAATTCTCTTTGGGAAATGTGGGAATCCTGCTCAGGGGAAAGGCTTGTTATTGGAAGCGTGCCACTGGCTGCTTTCTGTCCGGGCTTTGAAATTAGAAGGACACTCAGAGACACTCTGATACTCAGCCTGACAAACACATCTAAAAAACTCAGTGGCCGCTCACTGCTTTCCACTCTGACCATGCAATGACAGGAGTGGATGTGGTCACGCAGTCCTTGGAGTTTGGTCATGACACCACCCAAGACACCACCAACCAATAGGAAACCATAGGATCAGGGCAGTTCTGCACTTCTTTTTAAAATTATACTACTGTGAGATATACAATTACAAATATGTTCATAATTGTGTCTCAGTCTGCATCTTTCTGAATCTTCCCTTTGTTTTTCTGACTGGGTGAAAGCAAATTTTGTCTTTGCTCTGTCCACTCTCCTGTCTGAACACTTGCTTGAAAATACAAACTTGACTGAGAAAGAGAAATAAATGTTTATTCATAAAAATTAAATTCTTCTCATAATATTGAGGATAAAAGGAAGCTATCCTGTATCCTTTTGTATATTCACATTAGTTATTTGTCAGCCATTCGAACCATATGTATTCTACTAACAATCTTTTGTAACTTTATACATATTTAATTTGTCTCTAAAATCTCTCTACCTTATTCATTTGTCTCTTGATATTTTTTTTTGTAAATTAAACCAGGAAGTTATTATCACTGGGAAACTTGTTTAATTTTTTGGCCTGATATTTTTGCTCTAATGCTTAATTACAAAGCACATTCACAGATGAATATGTAAGCTGTTATTTCAGTTATTTTAACTGGCGTGTGTTTTTTTGCTTCATTAGTGTTTTGTGTCTTTGCCATGTATTAGCTTTTGACATATACAATATTCAATATTCAATACATACTCAATATGTTTATTGAAGAAGTCATGGTGTACTGTTCCCAACACTCATATGTGGCACAGATACTAGTCTTCTGCTGTTATGTTTAGTTTACTTAAGACATTTTGGAACTGAATCATCATTACTACACTAAAGGTTTTATTGATTATACTTGGTTTCTGAAAGATGAGGGATGTAACAGCTGAAATTACAAATATCTTGATGTGGAGGCAAAGGGTATTATTTCTAGTGATATGTAGGCATTTAGAAAAATCAGACAGATCTTATATCCTCTCCTAAGAAAATTCATCTTGGATAAAGGGACTAAGACTTGCCTTGACTTGATCAGCAAGGTTAGCTTTATTTCCAGGTCACTTATTTTGGAACTAAGAAACAGTAAATCTTCTTTTGGAAGATTATAATGTGGAAATTATGCCCAGAATCATTCTTAAAATGATGAAGAATTTTCCATATGCATTTGGGGGGAAGGTAGGTAATGCTACATCCAGCACTGCTCAGGGTTTACTCCTGGCTTTGTGTTCAGGGATTGCTTCTGTTTTGGTTCAGGGGACCATAGTGAATGTTGGGGTCAAACCTTCTGACTGGGTGAAAGCAAATTTTGTCTTTGCTCTGTCCACTCTCTTGTCTGAACACTTGCTTGAAAATGCAAACTTGACTGAGAAAGAGAAATAAATGTTTATGCATAAAAATTAAATTCTTGACCATTTATAAGGCATGACCATTTATAAGGCAAGTAATCTACCTGCTTTTCTCTCTCCTATTACCTGCTTAGTTTTAAAAAAATGAAGTTAAGTAATAATTGGAGTGGGAAAAGAAATCTATTTGGGATTAGACAGAAGTGAAATCATCCAACTTCCTAAATGTTTTCGAGTTGTTGCCTGAAGCTGAAACAACAACTTAGGAGTTGGGTTAAAATTTTTGATATAGGTTTTATAATCATGTATATATAGGGTAAATGATCAGAGAAAGGGACCTGAATATTTCTGACTTCTCCTGTAACAGTTCATAAATATTTACATGTTCAATCTAGTAAGATACTATTTATGCTTTCTGAGGTCAATAGACATTTACTACATTAGTTTATTGTGTTTTTTTAAAATTCCTTGAGAAGCCAAAGAGCTTTATTATACATTAGAATTATATGAGTAATATACTGGCCTTTATCATCAGTGTTTTGATTCAGGTCTGCAGTGGGACATGAAAATTTGTTGTTCTTACAATTTTGTAGTAGATGCTGATACTTCTAGTCTTAAAACTATGCTTTGAAAGCTATTGTTTTATGGTGTAGTCCTATTGGTTCAAGTTGGCTTACCAGCATCCTGCCCATATTCTGCTCATGAAGGAAGAGGCAAAAGAAAAAATAAGTAGTAGAACATCCCCATCTGTTGAAGGACAGGTACTATAAATAGTTCATGTACTTTCTGTTGGAAAACCAAATGAAGACAATGTGATTCATGACCCACTGTGCCCTTGCATAAAAATTATGTATTTTTGCTCTCTGGGATACTCTGTAGCTTTAGAACAGTACTCTCAGGACTTAAGAAATGTCCAGGACTCGTCAAGTTACTGGGGAGTCCTCTGGCCCCTGAATTAGGCAGGCAAAACTACTGCTGTGATACAAACATTGATTTTCTCCCTGCCTTGTATATCTTTCTCCGTTTTCTGTTCCTGGCTCAGACCTCCACATCAAGATTGTCTATTTTATTCTTAACTGATATCACAATAATTGTATTTTAATCTTGTGGATGCTCCTTTCAATTTTGATGTCTTTTTTGGGAAAGGATAAAAACCCTTCTTGTTTTTCTCTTGAAAAGTACTCTTAAACCTTCCTTTCCTACCTGAAGCATGACCTTCAAGAAAATGAAATTGTTTTTACCTGGTAGTTTGCCTAGCACAGAGGGTGGAAGAACTGTATTATATCTAATAAAAGAATTTCTGATATGTAACAAAAGTGGTCCCTAATGTGCATTTCACTGACCTATGGGTAAAAGCTAATATATTTTCTTTCATTAAAATTCTCA
This sequence comes from Cryptotis parvus, assembly GCA_021461705.1. Lineage (NCBI taxonomy): Eukaryota > Metazoa > Chordata > Mammalia > Eulipotyphla > Soricidae > Cryptotis > Cryptotis parvus. The sequence goes on along the minus strand of JAJIBD010005580.1, from coordinate 29,859 downwards.
GCAGCAGTCTACATTTTGTCAACAAAAAGCCAATGAACTTGAAGGTTTTACTATCTCTGTGTATTGTTAAAGTAACATTTCCCCCACTTTATTTTCACTTGCTAAGTTTTCATGACACTAAATTTTGTTTCCATTGAAGTTCATGAAGCATCATTCCCTTTAAAAGTGGTTGTCTGAGAAAGATTAACTTAGTATGCTTTTCTATTGCTAACCTATATCTTTGTAAGCCATAAACGTCTAGTGTAACATCATCCCGATTGAACTCTTTCTGTGGCTGAAACATAATTTTAAACTGAACAACATTTTCTTGTTGCGAGCAGTGGGTGAACTTCGTCTCTGAAGTCTCAGTGACTTCTTTCAAATCCTGATTTTTACAGTGTGCACTTGATTGAATGATTTACTTGAAATATCGAAGTCCCAGTTTCTTTTAGTAAAATGAGGTTATACATATTACACACTACAAGGGGTGATTGTGTTATTCTGACACTTCCTAAGATGTTGACTTTCTTTAAGACTACTGCAAAAGTGGTTATGGTGATCATAATAAGCAAGAGACTGAATTCAAGTCTGGATAGAGGGAAGCAGCTGAGAATTTATAGCTAAAGAGGAGAAGAAATACAGCAATAGGTTTAGTGCTTAGAAAAGTAAAACAGACATAGAATATGTGGAGCTCAAGTATGGAATTATATAGAGTTTTATGAATCCTATTGCTGTGCCTTTGTGATTATATGCTAAAAAATCATTGCCACTATCAAGGATAGGGGATTCCTGTTAAACTCCTCTTTTAGTGTTCTTGCTAAGTACCAGTTAAACACTTGATCAGATATCAGGCTAATTTGTTTTAGTAAGAATACTTAATATAGACCTGGGACCAAAGTCAAGATGTAATCCAATGGGTGCTGCAACACTGTATGACCAAAACCCAAATATGAACTTTTTAATTGTATATCTTTGTAATTGTAAAAATAAAAAAAATTAAAAAAAAGATGTAATCCAAAACAGAGCTGAGTAAAATTCAGTCACGAAGAGATTTTTGTTATTTATGAGAATTAAATACAACAATCCACATAAAAGCATTAGGTCAGTAGATGGAATATAGTAAAAGCTAATTTAATGATAATTAGTATTATACATATTATGATAAAGTTAATAATGCTTACTTCTACTTGCCATCTTATGCATATACATATATGCATATATACATCACTATCACTATCTTCCCGTTAATCATCGATTTGCTAGAACGGGCACCAGTAATATCTCCATATGTCCTGTCTCATGCTAGTAGAACCGAAAGGCATCCGCCCGCTCCAGGAACATAAAGAGCCTCAAACCATTATATTAGGTCACGGGAATGACCTAATATAAATGTTACTGGTATTTGGCATATCAAATACTACATGAGCAGCTTGCCAGGCTTGCTGTGCGGGTGGCATACTGTTTTAGTCACCTCTAAAAAAGGCATTTATAGATGGACTGCATCTGGTCTGCTGGGTGGAGTTGTGACGAGAGGGAAGTCGGATGTGGAAAATGGCAGGCCCCATGGAGTAGTGGAGGGTGGTCTGGCTTGTTGTGAGGCTCTGCTGAGGTGGCAGGCCAGGGCTAGAAACTGCCATGCCTCCTGGGCACCTCACGAGCAGCTCGGCATAGGGAGAGCAAGGAGCAGCTCTGCCCCATGTCTGAGAGTCTCTCAGACATATATACATACATATAAATATATTCATAGAAAATGCTACTCTGGTATCTTCTTGAATTTCCTAGGAGGAATATTTCCTTTAAGAATTCCTATGCAGGGTCGGAGCAACAGTCTAGCAGGTAGGGCATTTGTCTTGCATGCGGCCAGCCTGTGCTGGCCCAGGTTTGATCCCCGGCATCCAATATGGTCCCTGGAGCACTGCCAGGAGTGATTCCTGAGTGCAGAGCCAGGAGAAACACCTGAGCTTTGCTGGGTGTGACCTAAAAAGCAAAAAAAAAAAAAAAGAATTCCTATGTAATATAATTCTCCCAATATGATTATGTGATAGGAGATTCAGGCCACTTATGATATGGAAACTATTTATGAAAACTAGAATGTGAACTGGATTTTCTACTAAGGTAAAATATTAAAAAACAGTCATTGAAACAGAGTAGTCAAGTTATTTCAGGGAACGCTGCCAAGGTCCCTGACAGTGCAGGGAAGCTACCTCCGAAGCCTGAGAGGAATGGATGAAGACTCAGGAATCTGATGCAGTTTTAAAAGGCTTTACTTATCGCAGGTTCAGGCATACAAATCAGCAATAGGAAAAACCCGGTGCTTAGGATTCCCGTCTAGAACCCCAGCCATGTGAAGGTCAAGATGGCAGCCACCACGTGTAAAGGCCCTGTAAAAAGGAGACAAAGACAAGATTCCTAAGAAGGGCGTGAGCTCACAAAGAGAGAGCCCAAAAAAGAGAGAGCAGAGAGAGGGAGAGAGAGGGAGAGGGAGAGGGAGAGGGAGAAGGAGAGGGAGAGAGAGGGAGAGGGAGAGGGATAGGGAGAGGGAGAGGGAGATTGAGAGAGAGAGAGAGGGAGAGAGAGGGGAGAGAGAGGGGGAGAGAGAGGGGGAGAGAGAGGGGGAGAGAGAGGGGGAGAGAGAGAGGGAGAGAGAGGGGGAAAGAGAGAGGGAGAGAGAGGGAGAGAGAGAGAAAGAGAGGGGGAGTGGAGGGGGAGAGAGAGAGGGTGAGAGAGGGAGAGAGAGAGAGAAAGAGAGGGGGAGTGGAGGGGAGGGGGAGGGAGAGGGAGAGGGAGATTGAGAGAGAGAGAGGGGGAGAGAGAGGGGAGAGAGAGGGGTTGAGAGAGGGAGAGAGAGAGGGGGAGAGAGAGAGAGGGGGAGAGAGAGGGGGAGAGAGAGAGAGGGAGAGGGAGGAGAGAGGAGAGAGGAGAGAGGGAAGCAGGCTGGTTTTATACCCCTGCAACTCAGACCTCCCACTATTATGAGAAGCAGGAGGAAGGGTCAAATGCCCTTAGGTAATTTCTCCCAGCACCTCAACTACGCCCTATGCCCTATTATATGCTAATGTTTTGAGCCAAGATGCCAAAATCTGCCTGGAAATGCCTCTATAGGGTAGAGAAAGGGGTTTCTGAGATGGCATGTCTCTCTACCAAAGACTAATACTAATGCCAGTTAAATGTTCCTCCAAGCCTTCACAAGAGTCTCATCTACTTCACGGTAGTTTTGTATTTTAGTTGCCTTTGAGTTATCAGGGGAGCCATGCTTGCTTGCTTAGAGGCAAACAGCATTTCTCTCTGGTCTAATTACTTAGAGATCCAACGTGGCCAGACAACTATGCTGGTAAGATCTAGCTAGTCCCACGATGATTGTGATAGCATGAGAAAATACCTATACCAGCTAGTACAGAATACATGGTTAGATAAACTGCCACATTTAGACTACCCCCCCCATCTACGAAGTGACCTGCAGGAGGCAATCCTGGACAGATGCAGAGGCTCTTAGAGGAGTCCTGCAACAAAGTTAAGTCAAGAGCATGTTCACAGCTGTGTCATTAGTAGGGTGGAAGCGGAGATAAAATAATATAAATTGATGCATGATATTAAATTGGTGTTAGAGCACCATTAGATTAGAGAAAATACAGCATCAAATTTAGATAAATATCTAAATTCCACAGCTGTAGAGCCTAGGATGTGGTATGTGGGTTTAACAAATTTAGTTATTTAGATAGAGCATTATAGGTTAGAACTATTTAAATGAAATATAAAAATAAAAGTTACATTATTTGGAGCTGAAACATAGAATTTAGGATTTGGGTGCCAAAACCCAAAGACAGTGATAAATTAACAATGATTACTTTTGATATGTTTAGAAAAGAATTCTTAACTCTTAAAACATGTTTTAATTTATTTTCTTTGGACAGGATGACTACAAATGACCTCTTCACATAAATAAAAATATCTTGGCTATTAAATATAAGTATGATTTAAAAATATTTTGTTTAGATAAAATGTATGCCCAGAAAACTGCACATATTGTAAGTATATGATTAATTGAATTTTCATAAATTTAAATTTGTGTGTTTAGGTCAACATAAATGTTATCAAGAAATAGGTTGCTACCAACACCCCAAAAACATTTCTTATGCTTGTCAATAATTTTTCCAATTACAATTCCATATACCAAAATAAACTAAATTCCAATTTCTTACATTTTCATTTTGCTATGTTTTTTTCACTTTACATAAGTCTTATTATATAGTATATAATCTTTTGGAATTGTTTCTTTTGTTTATCATCGAGTACAATACATTATTGAATTATAGGCTATTCTCATAGTTCTGTACAGATGCTCACTGGTATCTCAGGTAAGATAAATATTTAGTAGTTCGCATGGACACACTAGCATCACCGTGGTTTTGAATTTTGGGATGTCAGTGGGTGGTTCCTGAGTGTTTCCTCGCGGTGCCCGGGGGCTCCAACGTACCTGGTAGGGGGATGAGAAGAAAGGTTGGGGAGAGCTCGGCAGAAGTAGTCTGGCGCAGGTTCGAGGCTTTGTGTGCCTTGGTCTCCTTGGCGAAAGTTCCAACCCTTTACCCTGGAACTGAGTGTTTCCTCCGGGCTCCCGGGGCACCAACTCACCTGGTAGAGGGGATGAGAAGAAGCGTTAGGCAACTCTGACATTTTAATACTGAGGAAGATGACAGTTTAAACCCGGTACAAAATTTTATTTGGATACTTTCCTTTTCTGGCATTACCGAGAGGTTATTTAGCAAGTAGGAATTAGCTTTTCATAGGAAATCAGTGTTTCTTATAAGAGCTTATGAAGTACACGAAGTATATACTAGAAGGAATATGTTTTATCTGGTTATAGAGATGTCTTAATAAATTTTATTTGAAATAACGTATGTGCAAAAGGTAAGCAAGGAAGATATTTGGTCACTGAAAGTCTGTATTCTAAAATATGTGAAGATTTTTATCAATTAATCTCTATTCCAAGATCTTCCCATGAGCTATGCCAAAGGTGCTATGAAAAATCATACATGGATGTTGCATGCAGTGTGATTTTTATGAAGAGGATTCTCCGTTATTTAGCCATGTTTGCAGTCATGCATAACTGCATACCAAGCAGTGATTATCAATGATTAATGGACAACATGCTTGAACAATGCTCTCCTACTTGAGCTAAAGAACTAAATAGTTTATTTCATGCTCCATTTCCACAAATAAATGACTGTAATACATAATGTGATAATTCCTGATCTCTTTTCAGTGAAATTTCTTGTCTATAATTAACAAAAAATCTTGAAAATCGAATATAGTCAGGCATTGCATTGTGATGTTATATATTGAATAGAGTATGAATTGTTGCTGTAATGAAAATGTTTACATTGAAAGAAAAGGAGTCACTAAAATTAAACAACTTCAGTGTCACTATAGAAAGCTTTTAAAAATCTTAAAATAATCTTATAATAGACTTTTTATTTTCTTTACCCTCTTATGTAAAATTGTAGTTATTCTGCACACTTATATAAACTTAGAAGTAAAATTATTTTGTCATTTTATTTTGTTTTATATAGCAGAATTTTGATTTAACTGAAATGTCTCATATCACATCTTCACTTGTGATCTTCACCTTTATTTGATCTTATATAATATTTATGCTGAATGCAATCATTCAGTGGCATTGCTCACCAGACCAACTTACTTGTTACTACTGTCATCTTGAATATTGTTTAAATCTAGGTTATAGAATTAGCTTTTCCTCTGCTTTAGTAGGAAACTTCGGGTGCTTCAGATAAACTTTGTGGTTTATCTGACTTTTCTAGTGTAATGGAAAGTATCAAGTCTCTAAATGTTACAGTTTCAACATGGCAGTAAAATATTCTGTTGTTCATGCTTATAAAATATTAAAACTTATTTTCAACTTGAGTCTTCTCCTATTAGTTTATATATCCTTTGTAAAGTAAATTTGTAAAGTAAAATAGAACTTTACAAATTCTGTTAGTAGTTCTCCCAAAGAAGGGGAGAAATAGTAAAAGACCAGGTGGATTCTCTTTTGATTTGTGTTGTTATCCTGGTTTGGGCTCAAGAGCTGTTTAAAATCAGCTTACAAAAGGGTTTCTCTTTTGTAAGTGCTAATGCTATTTCATTTAAACTAATGCTACTTAATTCTATTATTTTAGTCTGCTTTTTAATTTTTCTGGGGGGTGTGCAATACCCAGTGGTTCTCAGGGTTTAACCATGACTCTGCTCGGGGAGATAACTCCTGGTTAAGCTCTGGGGACCATGTGTGATTCTGGGGATCAGAATCAGGTTGGCTATGAGTAAAGCAATGGAGATCTGCCTGGGCTCCTATACTGTTTTTCTAATTGCTCAGAGAAATTTCTTTAAAGGAGACAATGTGTCCAATTTGTGGTAGACATTTACTTATTTTTTAGTCTATGCAATTGACTCAGATACACCGGGCTACCAGCTCTCTCTGTACTCAGCTGATTATGAAGCACCCGGGAAGGTAGTCGGGTTCTAGTCCTGGCCTACCATCCCAATAGAGCCTCACAAGCAGCCAGAGGACCCCCTATACCATGATGGCCGCCATTTTCAACATCCGGACTCCACAGCTCGTCAGAGCTCCACCCAGGAGAAAAGCCCATCTCTCCCCAGTTCATCAGTAAATGCATGATATGAGAACCTACTACCGAGAGTATACCACTCGCATGGCAGAGCTTGGCAAGCTACCCATGTTGTATTTGATATGCGAAGAAACAGTAACAATTATAAACCTCATTCCCAAGACCTGATGGAATTGTTTGAGACTCTTCATGTTCCTGGAGTGAGCAGATGCCCTTGTACTTCACTAGCATGCAACAGGTCGTATGGAGATGTTACTGGTGTCACTAGAGCAAATTGATGAATAATGGGAAGGCAAGTGATACAAGTGAAGTGATGTAATTTAGCAGCCCCTAGATTCTTGCTGCTGTGGTTTATTTTGGCCTCCATGTGATTTTATTTTTTTGGGGGGCAGGGGTGAGGTCTATTATAATTGAAGGTCAGCTCTTTCCTGCTTGGGAAGAAGTCACATAAGTTTGGGAGTGAATTTCTTTTCCTGCTGGATTTCTTTTCCTGCTGTTCTTTGAATAGATAGAATGAGGAGACCATTTTTTCTGTAGCACAAATACGTAGACACTAGACCATTAGACCCTCCAATTGAAAGCACATATATTAAAACCTTTTAATTATCCCATTAAAATCCACTTCTGTAAGATAAAAGCTTACTTCTTTCTTAGAGCAGAATAACACAAACTTGGCTGTCTTTATTATGTATTAAATTTTATTTTATTGAACCACCATGCAATGATTCATTAAAAAGCTGTTCGTGATTGGATTTCAAACATTCAGTGTTCCAACACCTATCCCTCCACCAGTGCACATTTCCCAAACCTTGACTATCTTTACAGAAGTTTTCTTCTTTATGCTTCAACTCCAAATTCTTTTGTACTGTCATTATGAGAGAATTTAATGACTAAATATTTTTGTAAATCATGCATTTAATTTTGCTGTATTCTCTACTTTCTTTTGTTGATTCAGACAAAATTCCTTGTTAATACCCTGTTGCACTTATTTTTTATATATTTGATAAAAAAATACCACTGAGCACAAAAATATGAAGAGTGAATATGGGAGGTTTCATTGGATGCTATTTTCATCTGTATAAGACTGAGCCTTTCACTTTTGCCTTGAGGCTATCACAGGGTCCAGCTTTACCTCTGAATATATGCAATAAAGCAAGTGATTTTGGATATTAAATACTACTATTTCTGAGAAAAGGAAGACAAGATTAGGTCTATAATTTCATACCCCATCTCGAGTGGTTTCCATATTACAACAAAAGGTCAAACAATTCATTATATGTGTATTATAATAAATATTAAAGGGCGTTCTTAAGAGATGGATGATATCAGTTGAAAATATGGATTTCTCAAAGAAAAATGAAGAACACCAGAAATTGCAATTATGTGGACAAATATAGTTTTACTAGTTACAAGAAAACATATATATATATATATATATACACTATATACTATATATATAGTTTTACTAGTTACAAAATATAGAGTTGAAAATACTCTCTAAAGTCGCTAATTAAGCCTAATACATAGGGAAACTGTTATTAACAAAAAAGAACTCTACTTCTTTAGGAAACCTACTGAATTGTGTAATATCAGAGTGCCCACAATTTCTGTATCAAATACAATATCACAGTGTCTTATCATACATATCTAGAAGAACAAAATGGAAAAGACTAGTCATGGACTAGAAGAAGTTCTTAGCAAAATAATATTTTTTCTTCCCAGACCAATGTTTTACATATTTAAGAAGAAGGAAGGAATAGTAAAAATCATGGTGGCTTTTTTTTTTGCATACTTTTAACATGTTGTACAAAGAGAAAAGTTTGCAAAAGCATTTTAAAAATTTAATTAAATTCAATTTGGACACAGTCTTCTTAGGTGACAGAAGAGTATTTGCCTATAAATGGATGGACATGGAGAAGATTATGTTGAGCAAAATTAGCCAGAAGGAGAGAGACAGATACAGAATGACTGCATTTATCTGCATAACATAAATATATAGGTACATATTATGATACCAATATCCAAGATCAAGTGAAACATATATCAGGAGGTCCTGTCAAGGGTGGAAATTATCACAAACGTGTGGGATTCAGAGGCTAGGTAAGACAGAAATGGAACAGTGTGCTGACAATTGTTGAGGGTACTAATGCCAACCTAGAACTGAGCATTAAATAGAGGCAAAAAGATACACATGACAACCCTTTAATGTACGTTCTGTAATTCATAGTCTGGAGGGAAAGGAAAAGAGAAAGAGAGAGTAATGGAAAGAAATCAAGAACCTGCCATGGAGCTGGGCTGGGGAGGGGGGGAGGGAACCGGGGATGTTGGTGGTGGGAGATGGGCACTGGTGGCGGGATGGGTGCTGCAACACTGTTTGACCAAAACCCAAATATGAACTTTTTAATTGTATATCTTTGTAATTTTAAAAAAAAAAAAAAATTAAAATAAAAAAAAAATAAAAAAAAATAAAAAAAAGAAAGATTAGAGAGAGAGAATGGGAATTTTAGTCTCAAAGTCAATAAGGTAGGTTTTGGATGCTCAACAGCAAGGAAATGCCTATTCTGACACCTCCCAGAAAGATTTGTACTCTATTATAGCAAATCAAGTAATGTCTTCCTTGAAACACTGAAATTTTTAAAAAATATTTTATTATACCACGGTGAGATATAAAGTTACAAAGATGTTCATAAGATGTTCATATTTGGGTTTTGGTCATACATTGTTCCAGCACCCATCCCTCCAACAGTCCCCATTTCCCACCACCAATGTTCCCGGTTCCCTCCCTCTCCTAGCCTGCCTCTGTGGCAGGTTTTTTTTTTATACCACCGTGAGACATACAATAACAAAGTTGTTCATAATTGGTTGTTGATAATACAGTATTCCAGAACCCATTCCTCCACCAGCGCCCCATTTCCACCACCAATGTACCCCACCCCCTCCCACCCACCCCCAGGCTGCCTCAATAGCAGGTACCCCTCATTTTCTCTCTTTCTCTCCCTGTCTCTCTCTCTCTCTTTCTGTCTCTGCATATCTCTCCCTCTTCTTTTACACATTGTGGCTAGCCCTGTAGATATTTAGAGTTTATCACTCTTTGTGTATATTCTGGTGAGATTTAGTTTGCCATTACCATTTCCCACACTTAGTAAAACACTGGTATCTATTTATATCCTATTAATGAATGCAGTCATTCTATATCTGTCCTTTTCCTTCTGAATAATTCACTCAGCATGATAGTCTCCATGTCCATTCATTTGCAGGTAAATTTCATAATTTCATCTTTTCTGACAGCTGCATAGTATTCCTTAAGGTAGATGTACCACATTTTCTTTAGCCAGTACTCTTTTCTCAGGCATTTAGGAGTTTCCAGATTTTAGCTATTGTGAATAGCACAGAGATGAATAAAGAAGCACATATAGTGTTTCTGTTCTGTGTTTTTCGGTCTCTCGGGTATATTGCCAGGAGTGCTATTGCTGGATCAAATGGGAGCTCAATATCTAGTTTTCGGAGGAATGCCCATATTGTTTTCCAAAAGGTACTGACCAGTCGGCACTCCCACCAACAGTGGGCGAGAGTACCTTTTTCCCCACATCCACGCCAGAACCGGTTGTTCTTGCTGTTTTGGATGCGTGCCAGTCTCTGTGGTGTGAGATGGTACCTCATTGTTGTTTTGATTTGCATCTCCCTGATGATTAAAGATGAAGAGCACTTTTTCATATGCCTTTTGGCCATTCAAATTTCTTCTTTTTTGGAAGTTTCTGTTCATTTCTTCTCCCCATTTTTTGATTGGGTTGGCTGTTTTTTTTCTTGTGAAGTGCTACCAGTGCCTGATATATCCTGGATATTACCCCTTGTCAGATGGGTAATGGGTGAATATCCTTTCCCACTCTGTGGATTGTCTTTGTATCTTTGTCACTGGTATCTGGCATATCAAATAAGACATGGGTAGCTTGCCAGGCTCTGCCGTGCGGGTAGCATACTCTTGTAGTCATCTCAAAATCCAGCATTTATTGATTAACCCGCGGCCGCAAGCAGCAGCGTGAGCCAGGCTGTGATAGGCTGGTCTGCTGGGTGGAGTTCTGATGAGGGGGAAGTCCAGAGGTGTAAAATGGAGGCCCTCATGGAGTGAGGAGTCATCTGGCTTGTTGTGAGGCTCTGCTGTAGTGGCGAGCCAGGGCTAGAACCTGCCATCCCTCCCTGGCACCTCATGAGTGGCTGGGCACAGTGAGAGCCAGTAGCAGCTCTGCCCCATATCTGTCTCAGTAACAGTTATATAACTCATTCCCATCACCTGATGGAATGGTTTGAGGCTCTTTATGTTCCTGGAGCAAGAAGGTGCCCTTGGGCTCTACTTGCATGAGACAGATCATATGGAGGCGTTACTGGTGCACCCTCGAGCAAATTGACGATGAATGGGAAGACAGTGATACAGTGACAGTGATCTTTGTCACAGTTTCTTTTGAGGTTGAGAAGCTTTTCAACTTTATATAATCCCATTTGTTTATCTTTACTTCTATTTGCTTGGTCAGTGGTGTGTCGTCCTTAAAGATACTTTTAGTTTCAATGTCATAGAGTGTTTATCCTATGTTTTCTTTGATGTATCTTACAGATTCATGTCTGATGTTGAGATCAATAATCCATTTTGATCTGACTTTTGTGACAGAAAAAAGAATAAAAAAAGGAATCCGGAGTTCTGACTTCTGTCGCTATTCCAGAATCAGGGACACTGTCTCGTTTGCAAAGGCATCGAAAATCAGATGGGCTGGACATGTAATGCGATTTGGAGACAACTGCTGGACTAGAGCCATTACCGACTGGATCCCACGGGATGTCAAAAGATCACGTGGCCGCCCACGTACAAGATGGTCAGACTTCCTTGTCAAGGCCCTGAAGGAACGGTTTGAGGCTCTTCATATTCCTGAATCAACCAGATGCCATTGGGCTACATTGGCGCGTGATAGGGTCCAATGGAAATGTTACTGGTGCCTGCTCGAGAGCAAATCGATAAATAACGGGATTCAAGTGATCAAGTGATCAAGTGATCTGATTTTTTGTGCATGGCATTAGAAGGAGGTCTAAGTTCATTTTTTTACACGTAGCTGCCCACTTTTCCCAGCACCATTTGTTGAAGAGGCTTTCTTTGCTCCACTTAATATTTTTTGCTCCTTTATTGAAGATTAAGTGGTTGTAGATTTGAGAGTGTGTTTCAGGATATTCAGTTCTATTCCATAGGTCTACTGGTCTGTCTCTATACCAATACCACACTATCTTTATTACAACTGCTCTATGGTAGAGCTTGAGGTTGGAGAAAGTGATACCTTCCATCTTCTTTTTCCCAAGGATTGCTTTTGCTATTTGTGGGGTTTATTATTCCGTAAAAATTTCAGGAGTGTTTGTTCAATTTCTTTGAAGAACATCATGGATATTTTTATAGGGACTTCATTGAATCTGTATACTCTAGGGAGTATTACCATTTTGATAATGTTAATCCTTCCAATCCATGAGCAGGGAATGTATCTCCATTTCCTCAGGTCCTCTTTTATTTCCTGAAGTATCGTTTTGTAGTTTTCTCTGTAGAGATCCTTTACATTCTTTGTCAAACTGATTCCTAGATATTTGATTTTTCTGCGGCACAATTGTGAATGGGATAGTTTCTTTAATCTCCCTTTCTTCTCTTTCACTGTTTGCATATAGGAAGGCCATTGACTTTTGGGTATTAATTTTGTACCCTTGAGGCAGGTTTCTTAATTTCTCTCTCTCTCTCTCTCTCTCTCTTCCCTTCCATACTGTGGATAACAATACATACATTAAGAGGTTGTCATGTATATCTTTTGCCTGTATTTAATGCTCAGTTCTAGGTTGGTATTAGCACTTTCAATAATTATTAGCATAGTTTTCCATTCTCTGTCTTACCTATCTTCTGACTCCCACATGTTTGTGATAGTTTCCACCTTTGATAAGACCTCCTGTTCCCTGTTTCGCTTGACCTTGGATATTGGTAGCATAATATGTACATATATATTTTTTGTAATGCAAATAAATGTAGTTATTCTATATCTGTCTCTCTCTTTCTGGCTAATTTCACTCAACATGATCCTCTCCATGTCCATCCATTTAGGCAAATTTCATAACTACATTTTTCTGACAGCTGCATAGTATTCCATTTTTACATGAAACTGCCCAGTTTTCCCAGCACCATTTGTTGAAGAGGCATTCCTTGATCCATTTCTTACTTTTTGCTCCTTTATCGAAGATTAATTGTTCATGTATTTGAGGTTGGTTGTCAGGATACTCAACTCTATTCCATAGGTCCACAGGTCTGTTTTTATTCCAATACCATGCTGTTTTAATTACCACTGCTTCGTATTAGAGTTTGAAGTTGGGAAAGGTGATGCCCCCCATCTTCTTTTCCCCAAGGATTGCTTTAGCTATCCGTGGGAGTTTATTGTTCCATACAAATTTAAGAAGTGTTTGGTCAATTTCTTTGAAGAATGTCATGGGTATCTTTTTTAGGGATCGCATCGAATCTGTATAAAGCTCTAGGGAGTATTACAATTTTGACCACGTTGATTCTCTGATCCATGAGCAGGGAATGTGTTTCCACTTCCTTGTGTCCTCTTTTATTTCTTTTTTTTTTTTTTTTTTTTTTGCTTTTTGTGTCACACCCGGCAATGCTCAGGGGTTACTCCTGGCTCTGCACTCAGGAATCACTCCTGGCAGTGCTCAGGGGACCATATGGGATGCCGGGGATTGAACCCGGCCCAGCATAGGCCGGCCGGCGTGCAAGGCAAATGCCCTACTCGCTGGGCTATCGCTCCGGCCCCCTCTTTTATTTCTTGATGTAATGTTTTGTAGTTTTTCTTTGTAGAGGTCCTTTAAGTTCTTCATCAAACTGATTCCTAGGTATTTAATTTTCCGTGGCACAATTGTGAATGGGATCATTTTCTTTTATGTCACTTTCCTCTATTTCATTATTTGTATATAGGAAAGCCACCTACTTTTGGGTATTAATTTTCTACCCTGATACTCTGCTATAAGCGTCTATTGTTTCTAGGAGTTTTTTGGTAGAGTTTAGCGTTCTCTAGTATAATATCATATCATATGCAAATAGTGATGACTTGACTTCTTGCTTGCCTATCTGGATGCCCTTAATGTCCTTTTCTTCTCTGATTGCTATGGCAAGTACTTCCCTGTACTATATTGAATAAAAGAGGTGAGAGAAGGCAACCTTGTCTTGTCCCTGATCTTATGGGGAAGGCTTTCAATTTTTCTCCATTGAGAATGATACTTGCTGTGGGCTTTTGGTAGATGGTTGTAACTATCTTGAGGAAGGTTTCTTCGATTCCCATTTTCTGTAGGATTTTAATCATGAATGAGTACTGGATTTTTCAAATGCTTTTTTTGCATCTATTGATATGATCATATGTTTTTATTTTTTCTCTTATTGATATGATGTATTATGTTCATTGACTTGTGAATGTTGAACCATCCTTGCATTCCCAGGATGAACCCTACTTGGTCATGATGTATAGTCTTTTTGATGAATCTTTGGATTCTGTTTGCTAGTATTTTGTTGAAGATCTTAGCATCTGTGTTCATCAGGGAGATTGGTCTGTAATTTTCTTTCTTTGTGTTTGCTTTCCCTGCTTTGGGTATCAGAGTAATATGTGCCTCATAGACGCTGTTTGGGAGAGTTTCTATTTCTTCTATTTCCTTGAAGAGCTTGCAAAGGATTGGCAGTAGGACCTCTTTAAAGATTTGGAAGAATTCACTAGTGAAACCATCAGGACCTGAGCTTTTGTGTTTGGGAAGACTTTTAATTACTGTTTCAATTTCCTTGATGGTGATAGGCTTATTCAGGTTCTGGAGTTCTTCTTGTTTCAGTCGTGGGAGGTTATAGGACTTCAGGAATTTATTCATTTCTTCTAGGTTCTCATGTTTCATGGCATGCAGGTTCTCAAAGTAAACTCTGATGATATTTAGGATTTCTGAGGTTTCTGTTTTATGCCACCATTTTCATTTCTGATTCTGTTTATTTGTGTCTTCTCTTTCCTTGTCCTTACAAGTCTTGCCAGTGGCTTGTCGATCTTGTTTAGCTTTTCAAAGAACCAGCTCTTGGTCTGCAAGCATTCATCAGGAAAGAAGAAACTGCCCTCATAAATAACCTGACTTCACAGCTCAAAATATTAGAAAAAAAACAAAAAAAGACCCCCAACCCAGGAAGAAAGAAGGAAATAATAAGAATTAGAGGAAATCAATGAGCTGGAAACAAAAAAAAATATCCAAAGGTTCTAATTTCTTTCTCTTTCTCTATCTCTCTTTCTCTTTTCCTTCCCTTCCACATTGTGGATTAAAATACATACATTAGCGGTTGTCATGTGTATCTTATTGCCTGTATTTAATGCTCAGTTGTAGGTTAGTATCAGCACTTTTGACAATTATTAGCACACTCTTCCATTCTCTGTCTTACCTAGCCTCCTGACTCCCACACGTTTGTGATAATTTCCACCTTTGACTAGACCTCCTATTCCATGTTTCACCTGACCTTGGATATTGGTACCATAACATATATATATATATATATATATATATATATGTTAATAACTGAGACTTACAGACATGGGGGCAGAGCTGCTACTGGCTCTCACTGTGCCCAGCCACTCACGAGGTGCCCAGGAGGGATGGCGGCGGGTTCTAGCCCTGGTCTGCCACCACAGCAGAGTCCTGCAACAAACCAGACAACCCCCCCCCCCCACTCCATGACGGCCTCCATTCTCCACATCCGGACTTCCCTCTAATCACAACTCCACCCAGCAGACCAGCCTATCACAGCCCGGCTCATGCAGCACCTTGTGGCTGCGGGGTTCATCAATAAATGCTGGATATAGAGATGACTACAAGAGTATGCTACCTGCATGGCAGAGCCTGGCAAGCTACCCGTGTCGTATTTGATATGCCAAATACCAGTAACAATTTCATTTATTTATTTATTTATTTATTTATTTATTTATGTATTTATTTTTTGCTTTTTTGGGTCACACCCGGCAATGCTCAGGGGTTACTCCTGCCTCTGCACTCAGGAATTACTCCTGGCTGTGCTCGGCGGGACCATATAGGATGCTGGGGATCGAACCCGGGCCGGCATGTGCAGGCTGCGTGCAAGGCAAATGCCCTACCCTCTAGGCTATCTTTCGCTCTGGCCCCGTCAATTTTAGACCTCATTCCCATGACCTTATGGAATGGTTTGAGGTTCTTTATGTTTCTAGAGCAAGCAGGTGCCCTTGCGCTCTACTAGCATAAGACAGGACATATGGAGATGTTACTGGTGCCCGCTCGAGCCAATCGATGATGAACAGGAAGACAGTGATACAGTGATATATATGTACATATTATGGTACCTATATATATATATATATATATATATATATATATATATATATATGTCATGCATATAAATGCAGTCATTCTATGTATGTCTCTCCCTTTCTAGCTAATTTCACTCAACATGATCCTCTCCATATCCATCCATTTATAGGCAAATTTCATAACTTCGTTTTTTCTGACAGCTACATAGTATTCCATTGTATAGATCTACCAAAGGTTCTTTATCCAGTCATCAATTCTCGGACACTCTGGTTATTTCCAGATTCTGGCTATCGTGAATAGTGCTGCTATGAACATAAATGTGGCCATGGTGTTTCCGCTGTGTGTTTTGGCTTCCCAAGGTATATTCCCTGGAGTGGTATGTCTGGGTCAAAGGGATCTCAATTTATAGTCTTTGGACATATGTTCATATTTTTTTCCAAAAAGGCTGTACTAGTTGGCATTCCCATCAACAATGGATGAGGAGTTCCTTTTTCCCGCATCCACACAAGCATTTGTTGTTCTTGCTCTTCGGATATGTGCCAGTCTCTCTAGTGTGAGATGATATCTCATTGTTGTTTTGATTTGCATCTCTCTGATGACTAATGATGATGAGCATTTTTTCATATGTCTTTTTAGCCATTCGAGGTTCTTCCTTGACAAAGTTTCTGTTCATCTCTTCTCCCCATTTTTAATGGGGTTGACTGTTCTCTTATATAGTTGTACTAGTGCCTGACATATCCTGGATATTAACCTCTTATCAGATGGGTATTGGGTGAATATTCTTTCCCATCTGTGGACTGTCTTTCTATATTGGTCAATTTCTTTCGAGGTGCAAAAGCTCTTTAGTTTCATGTAGTTCCATATGTTTATCTTTTCTTCTAGCTGCTTTGTTAATGGTGTTTCACCTTTGAAGATGTCTTTAGCTTCAATGTCGTGGAGGGTTTTTCCTTTATTTTCTTCAATGTACTTCATGGATTCAAGTCTGATATTGAGATCTTTAATCCATTTTGATCTGATTTTTTGTGCATGGTGTTAGACAGAGGTTCAAATTAATTTTTTTACATGTCGCTGCCCAGTTTTCCCAACACCACTTGTTGAAGAGGCTGTCCTTACTCCATTTTAGACTCTTTGCATCTTTATCAAAGATTAAATGATCATGTGTTTGAGGTTAGGTGTCAGGATACTCAATTCTATTCCATAGGTCCACAGGTCTGTTTTTATTCCAATACTATGCTGTTTTAATTACTACTACTTTGTAGTACAGTTTAAGGTTGGGAAAGGTGGTGCCTCCCATCATCAATCCTCCCAAGGATTGCTTTAGCTATCCATGTGACTGTATCACTCTCTTCCCATTGTTCATTGATTTGCTCGAGTGGGCACTAGTAACATCTCCATTAGTCCTGTTACAAGCACGTGTAACCCAAGGGCATATACTTGCTCCAAGGACAGGAGGAGCCGAAACCATTCTTCAGGTCATAGAACTGAGGCCATAATTGTTACTAGTTTTTGACATAAATGGTAATTAAAACACGGGTAGCTTGCCAGGCTTTACCAGGTAGGTGGTATAGTCTCAGTAGAAAGCTCTCAACTTGAGCATTTACTGATAAAACTTAAAAGGGGGAAGATCAGGTTTTCTCTTGGATGGAGCTCTGAGGAACTATGGAGACTGGATGTTGAGAATAACTGACTGCGTGATGTGTGGTTTGCTCTGGCTTCTTGCGAGGCTTACTGGTATAAAAACCTGTCTAGAACTGTTTACTATGTATAAATGTGAAAGAACTTGATAAGAACCTTATGCTAAAGTCAGCATCCTATAAATATTTCGCAGTCTCTTTGCAGCCGTGTGCCAAGGGACCTCTGTTTCTGGCGTGGGTAGGTCTCTTTTCTCTTCCGGGGCATCTGGCTTGGAGGTGGAGGAAAGGGCAGGACCCAAAACTCCACTCCTAGTCCAGCAAGCATGGTCTCTCCCCACTCATGAGAGCAAACCCTTGGAGCAATGTTGGACTCTTCCAGAGGCTGGCCGAGCCCTTACCGGGAGGTCAGCTCCATAGGTTGCTTCCACATGGGGCCAGCCGAGTAGCACAGCTGTGGGTCTGAAGTGGATGGGTCTGGATCTCTTCCGGGGTTGCAAATTAGCCGAGTCTGGTGTGGGTGCATCTCTTTCTTCCGGGGCAACTGGCATGGTGGCGGAGGAAAGGGGCAGGGCCCAAAACTCCACTCCGAGTCTGGCCAGCATGGTCTCTCCCCTGCTTATGAGAGCAAACCCTTGGAGCAATGTTGGACTATCCATGGGGGTTTATTCCATACAAATTTCAGAAGTGTTTTGTCAATTTCTTTGAAGAATGTCATGGGTATCCTTATAGAGATGGCACTGAATCTTTATAAAGAACTAGGGAGTATTACCATTTTGACTACGTTGATTCTCTAGATCCATGAGCAGGGAAAGTGTTCCCTTCTCCTTGTGTCCTCTTTTATTTCTTTTTTTTAACTTTTTATTTTTACAATTACAAAGCTATACAATTAAAAAGTTCATATTTGGGTTTTGGTCATACAGTGTTCCAGCACCCATCCCACCACCAGTGCCCATCTCCAACCACCAATGTCCCCGGTTACATCCTCCCTCCTCCAGCCCTCCTCCATGGCAGGTTCTTTATTTCTTTCCCTTTCTCTCTCTTTCTCTTTTCCTTCCCCTCCAGACTATGGATTACAGAACATACATTAAAGGGTTGTCATGTGTATCCTTTTTGCCTCTATTTAATGCTCAGTTCTAGGTTGGTATTAGTACCCTCGACAATTGTTAGCACACTGTTCCATTTTCTGTCTTACCTAGCCTCTGACTCCCCACACGTTTGTGATAGTTTCCACCTTTGACAAGACCTCCTGAAATATGTTTCACTTGACCTTGGATATTGGTATCATAATATGTACATATATATTTATGCCATGCAAATAAATGCAGTCATTCTGTATCTGTCTCTCTCCTTCTGGCTAATTTTGCTCAACATAATTCTCCATGTCCATCCATTTACAGGCAAATTTTATAACTTCATTTTTCCTAAGAGCTGCATAGTATTCCATTGTGTAGATGTACCAAAGCTTCTTTATCCAGTCATCGATTTTCAGGCACTCTGGTTTCTTCCAGATTCTGGCTATTGTGAATAATACTGCTAAAACATAAAAGTAGGGATGGTGTTTCCGCTGCATATATTTGGTTTCCCAGAGTAGATTCCCAGGAGTGGTATGGCTGGGTCAAATGGGAGTTCAATTTCTAGTGTTTGGAGGAATGTCCATATTGTTTTCCAGAAAGGCTGTACCAGTCGGCATTCCCACCAACAATGGATGAGTGTCCCCTTTTCCCCACATCCACGCCAGCACTTGTTGTTGTTGCTCTTTTGGATATGTGCCAGTCTCTGTGGTGTAAAGTGGTATCTCATTGTTGTTTTGATTTGCATCTCTCTGATGATTAGTGATGGTGAGCATTTTTTCATATGTTTTTGGCCATTCGAATTTCTTCCCTTGCTGAAGTTTCTGTTCATTTCTTCTCCCCATTTTTTGATAGGGTTGTTTGTTTTCTTCTTGTAAAGTGCCTGATATATCCTGGATATTAACCCCTTATCAGATGGCTATTGGGTGGATATTCTTTCCCATTCTGTGGACTGCTTTTGTATCTTAGTCCCTTTCTTTTTGAGGTGCAGAAGCTTTTTAATTTCATGTAGTCCCATATGTTTATTTTTCTTCTAGTTGCTTTGTTAGTGATGTTTCACCTTTGAAGATGCCTTTAGCAAAATGTCGTGGAGGGTTTTTCCTATATTTTAGTAATGCAAATAAATGCAGTCATTCTATATCAGTCTCTCTCTTTCTGGCTAATTTCACTCAACATGATCCTCTCCATGTCCATCCATTTAGGCAAATGTCATACTTTTTTTTCTGACAGCTGCATAGTATTCCATTTTTTACATGAAACTGCCCAGTTTTCCCAGCACCACTTGTTGAAGAGGCTTTCCTTGATCCATTTCTTACTTTTTGCTCCTTTATCGAAGATTAATTGTTCATGTATTTGAGGTTGGTTGTCAGGATACTCAACTCTATTCCATAGGTCCACAGGTCTGTTTTTATTCCAATACCATGCTGTTTTAATTACTACTGCCTTGTAGTACAGTTTGAGGTTGGGAAAGGTGATGCCTCCCATCTTCTTTTTCCCGAGGATTGCTTTAGCTATCCTTGGGGGTTTATTGTTCCATACAAATTTCAGGAGTGTTTGGTCAATTTCTTTGAAGAATGTCATGGGTATCCTTATAGGGACTGCATTGAATCTGTACAGAGCTTCGGGAGTATTACCATTTTGACAATGTTGATTCTCCCCATCCATGAGCAGGGACTATATTTCCATTTCCTTGTGTCCTCTTTTATCTATTGGAGCAGTGTCTTGTAGTTTTCTTTCTACAGGTCCTTTACACACTTGGGTAAGTTTATTTCTGGGTATTTAATTTTCTGTGGCACAATTGTGAATGGAATTGTTTCCTTAATATCCCTTTATTCGCTTTCGTTATTTGTATATAGGAAAGCCACCGACTTTTGGGTGTTGATTTTGTATCCTGCCACTCTACTATATGCGTCTATTGTTTCTAGGAGTTTTTTGGTAGAGAGTTTAGGGTTCTCTAGGTATAATATCATGTCATCTGCAAATAATGATAGCTTGACTTCTTCCTTGCCTATCTGGATGCACTTGATGTTCTTTTCTTCTCTGATTGCTATGGCAAGTACTTCCAGTACTATATTGAATAAAAGAGGTGAGAGTGGGCAACCTTGTCTTGTCCCTGATCTCAGGGGGAAGGCTTTCAACTTTTCCCCATTAAGAATGATGCTCGCTGTGGGCTTTTGGTAGATGGCTGTAACTATCTTGAGGAAAGTCCCTTCAATCCCCATTTTCTGGAGGCTTTTAATCATGAACGGGTGCTGGATCTTGTCAAATGCTTTCTCTGCGTCTATTGATAGGATCATATGGTTTTTATTTTTTCTCTTATTGATATGATGTATTATGTTGATTGACTTGTGAATGTTGAACCATCCTTGCATTCCCGGGATGAATCTTACTTGGTCATGATGTATAATCTTCTTGATGAGTCTTTGGATTCTGTTTGCTAGTATTTTGTTGAAGATCTTAGCATCCGTGTTCATCATGGATATTGGTCTGTAGTTTTCTTTCTTTGTGTTGTCTCTCCCTGCTTTGGGTATCAGGGTGATATATGCCTCGTAGAAGCTGCTTTGGGAGTGTTTCTGTTTCTTCTATTTCCTGGAAGAGCTTGAAAAGGACTGGCAGTAGGCCCTCCTTAAAGGTTTGGTAGAGTTCACTAGTGAATCCGTCTGATCCTGGGCTTTTGTGTTTGGGAAGACTTTTTAATTACTGTTTCTATTTCCTCAATGGTGATAGGCTTATTCAGGTATTGGAGGTCTTCTTGTTTCAGCCGTGGGAGGTTATAAGACTTCAGGAATTTATCTATTTCTTCTAGATTCTCTTTTTTCACGGCATACAGGCTCTCAAAGCAATCTCTGATGATCTTTTGCATTTCTGTGGTTTCTATTTTGATGTCACCCTTTTTATTTCTGATACTGTTTATTTGGGTTCTCTCTTTTCCCTGTCCTTACAAGTCTTGCCAATGGTTTGTCAATCTGGTTTATTTTTTTCAAAAAAACCAGCTCTTGGTTTCATTAATCTTTTTGGATTGATTTTTTTTTGGTTTCCAACTCATTGATTTCCTCTCTAAGTTTTATTATTTCCTTTTTTCTGCCTGGGTTGGGCTCCTTTTTTTGGTCTTTTTCTAATGTCTTCAGCTGTGTAGTCAGGTTACTCATGTGGGCCCTTTCTTGTTTCCTGATGAATGCTTGCAGAGCTATAAACTTCCCTCTTAACACAGCTTTTGCCGTGTCCACAAGTTCTTATAGTTGATGTGTTCATTTTCATTTGTTTCCAGAAATCTTTGGATTTCCTGTTTGATTTCTTCTATGACCCATTTGTTGTTTAGGAGTGAGCTGTTCAGTTTCCAGGTATTTGGTTTGTGTCCCTGTTTCTGTGTACGGTTAACTTCCATTTTCAGTGCATCGTGGTCTGAAAAGATAGCTGACATGATTTCTATCTTTTTATTTTATTGAGGTATGCTTTGTGGCTCAGCATATGGTCTATCTTGGAGAATGTTCCATGTGCACTAGAGAAAAATGTGTATTCAGCTTTTTTGGCATGAAAAGCCCTGTATATATCCACTAGCTCTCTTTCTTCCATTTCTTCTTTCAGGGCCAATATTTCCTTGGTGAGTTTCAGTCTTTTTGATCTATCCATCGTTGATAGAGCAGTGTTGAAGTCTCCAACTATTATTGTGCTACTGTTAATATCTTCTTTGAGGTCTCTTAGCAGTTGTTTTATGTATTTTGCTGGCCCCTCGTTGGGTGCATATATGTTTAGTAGTGTAATTTCTTCCTGGTGTACATACCCCTTAAATAATAAGAAATGGCCTTCGTTGTCCCTTCTAACCTTTTTCAGCCTGAAGTCTATATTATCTGATACTAATATGGCCACACCAGCCTTTTTGGCGGAGTTGTTTGCATGGAGAATGGTTTTCCAGCCTTTGACTTTGGGTCTGTGTTTTTTCTGATTATTCAGATGCGTTTCTTGTAGACAGCAGAATGTTGGGTTCAATTTTTAATCCATTTTGTTACTCTGTGTCTCTTAATTGGTGCATTTAGACCATTGACATTGAGAGAGATTATTGTCATCGGATTTTGTGTCATCTTTCTGTTTGTGCTTGTTGTGCTTATGGGTTTGGTCGTATTACAGTAGACCCTTCAGTCCTTCTTTTAAAGTTTGTTTTGAGTCCATGAAGTTCCTGAGTTGTTGCTTATCCATGAAGTTGTGTATCTTTCCTTCATATCTTAATCTGAGTCTGGCCGGGTAAAGAATTCTTGGTGAGGCCTGCAGTTCATTGAGCCTTTTCACAATATCCCACCATTGTTTTCGGGCTCGGAGTGTTTCATCAGAGAAGTCTGCTGTAAATCTTAGAGTTGTTCCTTTGTATGTGATTTCCTTCTTTGATCTTGCTGCTTTCAGTATTCTATCTCTATCTATAATTTTTGTCATTTTAATTAAGATGTGTCTTGGAGTATTCTTGTTGGGGTTTCTTTTAGCTGGTATCCTACGGGCCTCCTGGATCTTGAGGCAAGCATTCTTTAGTTCTGGGAACTTCTCAGCAATGATGGCTTTGACAGTTTCTTCTTCATCAGGGTTTTCTTCTTGCCCTTCTGGGACCCCAATGATCCGTATGTTGTTTATTCTGGCTTCATCCCGATTATCTCTTGTTGTCTGTTCGGTAATTGTGAGTCTTTTTCTATCATCTGGTGTTGTGTAGAGAATCTTTGGAACTCGTCTTCGAGATCACTAATTCTTTCTTCAGTGGCTATTATTCTGCTATGATGGCTTTCCAATGTGTTTTTTATTTCATTTACCTCATTTTTAATATCTGTCATTTCCATTTGCATTTTCCTCACTTCTCATGTCCTCTTTCATTTTATATTTTGGATTTGCCTCATGTCCTCTTGTATTTTATTGATTTTGCATTCCATTGCTTCTTTGAATTCCTTATGAATCCTTAACATTTCTTTCCGAAATTCCTTATCAGAGAGGTTATACAACTCATTGGTATTGCTTGGCTCATCTGCGACTTCACTCACAGTGCTTGATGGGATTTTGCGTTTCTTTACCATTATGACTATTATAGGTTGCAAATATGGGGTCTTGGGTGACTAGATAGTACAGTTACTAGGTGTCTGTTCTGTTTGCAGAGTTTGGGTGGGTAGCAAGGATGTAGGAACCAAGGTTCACTGGTACCTCATGCAAGATAGGTAGTAAGAGGGTCATAGGGGACGTTAGTGCATCTGCACGGTTTTGAGTTTTGGGATGTTCCCGAAGCGCAGGGGCCCAAGGGGTCTGCCATGAAACCAAGGCAGTTTGCCTTCGTTCCCGTTGATGGAGTTTCCGCTCTTCCCTGGAACAACTTGGGTCTGCGGAGATGCAGGGGTCACACACACACCTGTGGAGGAGATTGCAGCCGCTCCCGGAAGCGCAGGGCCCAAGGGGTCCACGGTGAAACCAAGGCAGTGTGCTTTGGTTCCCGTTGATGGAGTTTCCGCTCTTCCCTGGGACAACTTGGGTCCACGGAGATGCAGGGGTCACACACACACACACCTGTGGGGGGAGATTGCAGCCGTTCCCTGGAAGCGAAGGGCCCAAGGGGTCCACGGTGAAACCAAGGCAGTATGCCTTGGTTCCCGTTGATGGAGTTTCCGCTCTTCCCTGGGGCAACTTGGGTCCACGGAGATGCAGGGGTCACACACACACCTGTGGGGAGATTGCAGCCGTTCCTGGAAGCCAGGGCCCAAGTGGTCCGCAGTGAAACTAAGGCAAGTTTGCCTTGGTTCCCGTTGATGGAGTTTCCGCTCTTCCCTGGGGCAACTTGGGTCCGCGGGATATGCAGGGGTCACACACACACCTGTGGAGGAGATTCCAGCCATTCCCGGATGCGCCAATTCTACCAAGTTTTTATTGAGGACCTACTGCCTGTCCTTTTCAAGCTCTTCAAGGAAATAGAAGAAATAGAAACTCCCAAACAGCTTCTACGAGGCACATATCACTCTGATACCCAAAGCAGGGAAAGCAATCAAAAAGAAAGAAAATTACAGACCAATCTCCCTGATGAACACAGATGCTAAGATCTTCAACAAAATACTAGCAAACAGAATCCAAAGACTCATCAAAAAGACTATACATCATGACCAAATAGAATTCATCCTGGGAATTCAAGGATGGTTCAACATTTGCAAGTCAATGAACATAATACATCATATCAATAAGATAAAAAATAAAAACCATATGATCACATCAATAGATGCAGAAAAAAGCATTTGACAAGATCCAGCACCTGTTCATGATTATAACCCTCCAAAAAATGGGAAATGAAGGAACCTTCCTCAAGATAGTTACAGCCATCTACCAAAACTCTGAAATTTTAGGTGACTGGAGTTAGAGATATATGTAAGGCAGAGAGATAATACAGAAGTTAAGGTGTATTTTTCTGAAGGCACCAAGACCTGGCTCTGTCCTTGGTATTTCATGGATTTCCTGGAGCCACCCTGGAAGTTTGTGCCCCTATGTGACTGGGGTGGCCCAGCTATTCTCCAGCAGTAAAGCATATATCAAACTCCTGCATTGGTCCACTTGGCTAATAGTCAGGAGTGGATCCCCGGGGCACCATTTGGAGGCTCCTTCCCCCCTCATATTTTTGAGGAGCAAATAAATTAAGAAAAAAATTTCAGTATACTTTGTACATTTTGTTATATTCAGTGAATGAAAGAATAAATTTATCTTACATATATTGATATTGCTATATATGAAAAATTGGTATATGAAATTTAATAATAATATTAGCACTCCTTACACCAGAGCCTGCCATTTTCTAATAAATTTTATAAATGATTAAATAAAAAACAGGGAGCAGAGACACTGTATATATTTTCTTGACCTTTTTAGAAAGCAAGAACTTTCTATGGAGCTGCTCCTTTGGCCACATACATGTGAATTTGCAATGAAGGTGACATGTAGATATAAAGGGGAAGGGCATGACTCTAAAAGGATTGCACACAATTGTTAACATAGCAAAACTGGAAAACTCTACAGTGTTACGCAGCATGCCATTGGCATTGTAAACAAACAAGTAAAGGTCGTGGTTTTTGCCAAATAAATTAAAGTTTATATTGAGAATGCATGAAGGAAAATGATCAGAGGAAAGGGAAGTCAAAGAGAGATGTATTTTGGAACAACTGGAGTGCCTGCCTGCTTAACCCAGAGAAGTGTAATGTGTGAGTGCCAATGGAAAGGGACCTGAGCTGTGGGAAGTCATGACCAAGGAATAGGATTTCTTTTTAAATATAGCTCTGGATAATTAAAAAAAGAATTTATAAGTCTCTTATAACTAGTAAAAAACAGGAATTCTTAAAAATATTTTATAGAAGAAAATTCCAAGAGTATTGCTTCTTATGTTTGAAATACTTTGGAAATTGCTTCTGAATTACTGAATTTGTATGTAAATATAATATTTTAGTAGTGTTACTATTCTTTTTGTTCTGGGTAGTAGAACATTTTACTCATCCTTGCATTTATAGTACCTCTACATTTTTTAAATGAATATAAAGGTAATTTGTAAAATATTACTTTTATTAAGCAACATTCAGTTATTGTATATTTACCTTTTTAGCATATGGAGTACATCCATCATGATAAAATAAATACTGAGAGTACATATAAATATATATGTATATATTTATACATATGCAATTAAAAGAGAAAATCCTTATTGATATTAGAACTTACCATGACTCACTTGCATATTTTCTCTATGCATCTTTACATACATGTATTTAGGGATTCACTTTGATTAAAAATAAAATAGGTTTCAGGTGAAGAACACTATAATTATATCGGTATACATACAAATATGTTTTATTATAAGTACCATCAAAAGTTTAGTTTTTATTCTACACAATTGATCAATTTAATCCCAATTGTTTACTTGTACCCACTTGCCCTCTTGTAACAATCATTCTGTTTTAATAATCTGCTTATTTTTATTTTATTTTTGTTATTTGCTTTTTTTAATTTTTTTTTTGTTATTTGCTTTATCTCTTTATCTTCTATATATGAACACTGAGTTTGTTAGGAAACTAATTTATCAAAACATCAGCGTAGCTGGGTATTTGTTTTTCTTTGCAACTGAAACTAATTTATATAGTTGTCTCTTTCTCCATCTATAAAATTAAGAACATTTGCTTAGTATAGTGTTTATGAGAATTTTAATTGTGTGCATTAAAGAAGTTGAGTCAACAAATGACTCAACTTTTTCCTGGTCTGTATTTTCAGTATTTTAATAAATTTTCTTTAAGTCATTTTATTGGGTGTCTTATTCTCTGAAGAGTCAGCTTCGTAACCAGGTTGGGGCTGAAGAATTTTTGAAGAACCAAGGCTTCTTTGACTTCCCAGCTAGAATCACAGCTCTTATGCCACCTATGCCCTGAACATCAAATATTCATTGCTGATTATTAACGAATATTTGTGTTGTAAGACAATATTTAAGAGACAAAACAAGTAATTAAGAAAACTTTCCTCTGGAACAAGACTGGTAGCAATAGGGATGTTTAAAATTAAGTTTGTGTCTACGGCCATACCAACCCTAAACATGCCTGATATCATTTAAAACTAAGCTTGAAATTTGCTTATAAATGGATGGACATGGAGAGGATAGTGCTGAGTGAAATTAGCCAGAGGGAAAAGGACAGATATAGAATGACTGCATTTATTGCAGGATATAAAAAGATAGCATGATACCAATATCCAAGGCCAGACAGAACATGGATCAGGAGGTCTTGTCAGTGGGTAAAACCTACTGAAAATGTGTGGGAGCCAGAGTTTAGGCAATACATAGAAAGGAACAGTGTCCTCATAATTATTGTAAATGATAATATGCATATAACTGAGCATTGATTTCAAGCCACAGTATGTAAAAAGGAAGAGAGAGAGAGAAAGAGAAAGAGAGATAGAGAGAGATAGAGAGAGAGAGAGAGAGAAGTAAAAATTGCCTGCCATAGATGCAGGCTCAGGGAGGGGGAGTAAATCATGGGGGCATTGGTGGAGGGAAATGGGCACTGTTTGAGGGATGGGTGCTGTAACACTGTATGACTGAAACCCAAATATGAACACTTTTGTAATTGTACATCTCACGGCGCTATAATAAAAATTCTAAAAAAATAAAATTTACAATTCCTGTGGCTGAAAGAATAGCACAGCAGATAGAATGCTTTGCCTTGCATGCAGGCAACAGAGTTCTACTTCTGACAGCCCTATGGTCTCCCAGCACCATCACTGAGCACCTCCAGGAGTGATTCCTTAGCATAGCCAAGTGTGGCCTCAAAACCAAATTAACCCAAATAAAAAAGTAGCCACCTTCCAACAAAAAACAAACAATCCTCTCTCTGCCCTTCCCCCTCAAAAAAAAAAAAACTCTTTAGAGAAAACTGCTATACCATTTAGGGGAAAATTATAAACTTCTTTACATATTATATTATTGAGTTGATTCTTTTTTATTTTTCTCTTAAATTTACATCTCACCAACTTTGCTTGTTCATTTATCAAAAAGGTATTCATTTATGTTGGTTGCCATAGAAACCAGAAGTGCTCCATTTATATCCTGTTCTTTGCATGCATTTCTATTCCTTTCTCGCTTTTCCAAGTCAGTTAAATTGCTTTTATATGGCTTTTTATTTAAATGGCCTTTGTTTGTTTAAGTCTTCCTTAAAAACAGAACTTTCTAACTTCCAGTATGTTAGTTTATATTAATCAAAATCACAATTTTGACTTGTGAATTTTGCTGAAAAATGACTGGAATGACACAAACCCATTTTCTAAATAAAACAGCACATATATTTTAGAGTGGAAATTGAGTATGAAAATCAATGTGTTCATAGACTTTTTTAGAAAAGCTCTATTTGCTAAACCAACAAGAAAAAAATTAAAATAATTTGCATATTCAAAAGATGACTGTTTGGGCAAGCAATGCAATCCAAGTCCCACTGGGAGCAGTTACTCGGTAGTTATTATTGCCCAACTTTATACTGGGTCAAGGGGACACAAAGACTTGTAAGAAAGAATTACTCTCTTAAAGGTGTTTACAAATTAATTTGAATGCAGAGACTATAGGTAGAACAGAAGTTGTGAAAGTTAAAATTTTTAAGCCATAATTTGAGATATATATGCAGAACATATGTGCATTTTACACAGTGATTATATAATCCAGGAGGTATTTTTTTTTATCACATGCCTCTTATAAAAAATGTCTTTCCCACAACTATTTTTTGTTTTCAGTGTCAGTTTTCATTCCACATTGGTTGCCTTTTCTGTTCTATTAGCCTAAAAATCTCAAGGATGAATTTGTATAAACCGAGTGTTAGCTGGATTCTCGACTAATTTGGTGTGAATTTGTATGCCCTTCAGCAAGACACTTTATTTTATTGTTCAAATTTGTGAAGAAAGAGACTGCATGGGGTTCTTTTAGATAAAATATTTCACTCTAGGAATGAACTCTTCTGTCATTCTGGAAAGTTATTTTAAAATACGATTGAATTCTAGGCAGTTATATAAAGAGCTTTGTATAATTTCCCCAAAGTGTTCTGAAGTTATACCTGCTGTGTCAGCTGGATAGGAGAGCTGTGGGCTGGCCTTTGTTTTAGCCACCTTCCAAATCAAGTATGCAGACTATGAAGCAATGTTGTGTTGGGTGACCAAGGATCCATACTGTCTGCAAGAGTATAATATTGCTTTCAACTTAAAAAAAAAATCAGACACCATCAACTACCTACCGTTTTACACATATATGAAAATATCTAGATATCTAGAACTCAGTTCCTTCAAGACCTTTGTTTGGTTTTCTGGAGCAATCACTTTCCTAGCAATCAATCATCATATCTTTGGGGTTAGATATAATAGTACCAGGCTTGTCCATGTTCTATATTTATTGTGTATGTATGTTGCCTGATGGTGTCATAGTTTAAATAAGAGAGGAAAACAAAATTGGATAGGAAAATACTTTGCAAACTAGAGTAACACAAGTGTGTGCTGTTGATAGGTATTTTTGTATTCTTACCTCAGGAAACCTATTACTATGACTATAATTTCACGTTTGGAGAAAGTGAGATATTGAATAGTAAATTACTCTCTCTTGCCTCGGTACCTTCTTTCTCAAATTGCTATCAGTATTACCTAGAACAAGCTTGCAGATTTTTAATCTAACTCAAACTTGAAGAT
>JAJIBD010005579.1:0-120445 GCA_021461705.1 Cryptotis parvus | reverse complement strand
GCTTGTGAAGTGTGGAAGTGATTGTGTTCTCCAGGGATTCACACATAGTTGCACTGCTTTATCACATGCTTGTGATGTTGGTGTCTCACAAGTGACTTATGTGAGGTGGAAAAGAGAGAGAAATAGTAGTTTTCTCTTGATCTGTCTCTGCCACCTGGTATTGGCTGGAAAGGCTAGGACTGATAAAATCTGCGATGAACATGGAACTTGAGTCTCTCCAGCCCCATAAGGTGGTCAGCAAGCGACACCTGATGTCTATTTGGTCTTCTTGGCATGGGAGTTTATCCCATCCACCTGATTTCTCAGGATGTCAACAGACCCAGGTTGAAGTGAGGTGTTGCTCTCTGCAGAAAAGGAAAGGCAGGCCCAGCTGCCTTACCCAGGTCTTGTCTATGGGATCTTGTCTACCTTGCAGAAAAAAATTTCAGGAGAAGACAGATAGTGAATCAAACAAATTTTATTTGGAAGTTTTGAGAAAGGGGAAGGACAAGAGAAAGTGTGTGTGTGTGTGTGTGTGTGTGTGTGTGTGAGAGAGAGAGAGAGAGAGAGAACAGAGAGAGAGAGGGAGGGAGGAGAGAAAACACATCTCAAGAGGGAAGATGCAGGTGACACATGTGCTCAGGTGACACATGTGCACATGCAGAACACATGTGCTTCTGTCATGTGGGCACAAGCAGCACATGTACTTGGGCAGTGTATGTACACCCTTTCTTTGTTCAGTGTGACTTTTATAGGGTTTTATCTTCTTGGAGTCTTCTGTGGGTTGAGCCATTGAGGATTGATTGGATTGAGGACTGGGCAGAGAGGGGTTGATCTACCCCTCCTCAGGGTCTATGTTGATGATGGTCTTGTGTTGGATGAAAGATCTAGCTAATCTGGGAGCTTTGTTGTTTTGCCCACTCACAGCTTAATCTAAGCCAAGGTTCATTCCAATGAGACCTCTCTTCTATGTAAACACTGCTAGAGGGTGTGGCAGTTACAGAAGTCACCTTGATTGAATAACTTCTGACTTATACATCTACTAAGACTTCTATGTTTTCTAGATTGGGCACAGCTCCTCTTTATACCCACTGCACACAGCATGGGACAGTTAGAATTTACCAGGGGACTACCACCCTGGCTACGTTGAGACTATAGGAAGACTATAGGAAGGATCATACTAATTTGCTCTCAAGCAGGCGAGTGTGACCCTTTCAGTATACAAGAACAAGATACTCAGAATCACCCTGGTGCAGATAATAATAAGAAGAACTTTGTGGGTACCATCTAGATCACATGAAGCTCAAGAAATTAAGATGTATTATTTTATATCAGCCCTCTCTCTCTCTCTCTCTCTCTCTCCAGTGTTTTACATAAGAGATAATCTCAGGATTAGCCCTTGGGGTAAAGGTATAAATCCTTTGTTTATACCTCCAATAGGGTGTGGCACTGCTCTTCTACACTCTGTTTAGGGTCTTTTGTTGACATGACCCTCCCTGTCGCAAATCAATTACTTTGGTGTATATAAGGGGACTGGCTTGAGGCCCCTTCGCCTTTGGCTTTTGGCTTTTAGCTTTTTGCTTTTTGGCCTTTTGCTCCTTCTTCTGGGTAGGGACGCATCTCGGGTAAGATCCTCTCTCTTTGGTGGGAGACTTAGGCTCTTTTGTATGGTCTAAGTTCGGACCAGAGCTAGAGTATGTTCATTATATTGGAGTGCTGTGGAAGAGCTTGTGTACTATTAAAAGCCTTTTGGAACTGCACTGGACTCGTGAGTTTTCATCTGTTCCCCGGCGCCTACAGAGGTAGAAGAGAACTTCTGTCCTGATACTGTCGGGGGCCCCCAGCGGCTTCCCGATAGGGAATCACAGTGGTTGCTGGGAATTGAACCCGGGTTGTGTGCGTACAAGGCAAATGCCCTACTTCTTGGACTATTGCTCCAGCCCAAATAATGCAAATGATTTTGAGTAATTTTTTTGGCACTGTATCACTGTATCACTGTCTTCTCGTTCATCATCGATTTGCTCGAGCGGGCACCAGTAACATCTCCATATGTCCTGTCTCATGCAAATATTGCCCAAGGGCACCTGCTTGCTCCAGGAATATAAAGAGCCTCAAACCATTCCATCAGGTCATGGGAATGAGGTCTATAATTGTTACTGGTATTTGGCATATCAAATATGACACGGGTATATCAAATACACGGGTAGCTTGCCAGGCTCTGCAGTGTGGGTGGCATACTCTTGTAGTCATCTCTGAATCCAGCATTTATTGATGAGCTGGGCTGTGATAGGCTGGTCTGCTGGGTGGAGTTCTGAAGAGGAGGAAGTCCGGATGTGGAAAATGGAGGCCCTCATGGAGTGGGGGGGTCGTCTGGCTAGTTGCAAGGCTCTTCTGGGGTGGCAGGCCAGGGCTAGAACCCGCCATCCCTTCCGGGCACCTCGTGAGCGGCTGGGCACAGGGGAGAGCCAGTAGCAGCTCTGCTCCATGTCTGTGAGTCCATTCCATTCTTGCAAAATCTTGTGTTCTTCCAGAGCATGGGAAGTCAGCAATTTCCCAAGCCCATAACTTTTGGCAAGTTGACAGATATTTCTGATACTTTGCAGTCATAGATTCAAGTTTTCTTCTTTTTTATTTTTTTATTTTTTTGCTTTTTGGGTCACACCCGGCAATGTCTCAGGGGTTACTCCCCTGGCTCTGCACTCAGGAATTACTCCTGGCGGTGCTTGGGGGACCATATGGGATGCCAGGAATCGAACCCGGGCCAGCATGGGCCGACCACGTGCAAGGCAAACGCCCTACCCGCTGGGCTATTGTTCTGGTCCCCGTTTTCTTCTTTTTAAAAAATGAATCACCCTGAGGTACTCATACTATGTTCCAGCACCTATCCCCAAAACCCATCTCTTTACCACTGTTCATTTACTGACACTAATAGCCAATCTTCTCCCTCCCTACGCTCCTGCCTGCCTCTATGGCAGATACTTTATTTTCCTTCTTTCTCCTCTTCCTCCTCCTCCTCCTCTTTTTTTTCCCTTCTCTTTTTCCCTCAAACCGTTCATTCAGGGTCTTGGGCGAAGAAGTCTGACCATCTTGTAGGTGGGCGGCCACGTGATCTTTGACATCTCGTGGGATCCAGTCAGTAACAGCTCTAGTCTAGCAGTCGTCTCCACATCGCATTACATGTCCAGCCTATCTGATTTTCAATGCCTTGGCAAACGAGACAGCGTCCCTGACTCTGGAACAGCAATGGAGGTCGGAGCTACAGATTCCTTCTCTCACTTGAGTGAGGCGTGATATTACAAGCATAGCCCTTTCGATTCCTCTCTGGGAGACCCGAATAGCATTCTCATCCTGCTTTCGTAGGGCCCAGGTCTCTGAGGCGTATGTTAATGCAGGGAGAACGGTGGAGTCAAAGAGATATGCCTGGAGCTGGAAGTTCTTTATCTTTTTAGCTATTTCTTTGATGCTTTTGAAGGCATTCCATGCCACCCTCTTCCTCCTGTGCAGCTCAGGTTTTAGGTCGTTCATCATGTTGACTTCTCGACCTAAGTACACGTAACTGCTGCATTCAGAGATGTTTGTTCCGTTGAGAGTGAATGGGGCTCTGAAACTAGTTCATTTTTCATGAACATAGTTTTGCTGAGATTCAGTGGTAGACCTATCTTTCCACATTCTCGGTTGAAGTCAACTAGCATTTGTGCTGCTTGGCTAATGTTTGGTGTGTTATTAGAATAATGTCATCAGTGAAGCGGAGGTGGTGTAGTTGCGGACCATCTATCTTCACTCCCATTCCTTCCCATTCTAATTGTCGAATGATGTTCTCGAGGGAGGGTGGCTCTGAAGAGCTTGGTGAAATGATATCACCCTGCCGAATCCCTCTATTGACATTGATGATCACCTCTTTGTAGAATGGTGAGATATATAGTATCATCATACTATATATATCATGAAAATAAATGCAGTCATTCTATATCTCTTTTGCCTTCTGGAAACTCAACATGATTCTCTCCATGTTCATCCATTTACAGACAAGTTTCATAACTTCATTTTTCCTAACCGTTACATAGTAATGCATTGTGTAGATGTACCAATTTCTTTATCCAATCATCTGGTTCTTGGGCACTCTGGTTGTTTCCAGATTCTGGCTATTGTGAATAGTGCTATTCTAAGACAGCTTAGGAAAGGCCTGTATAAAGATGTGCCTGCTCCCTCTCAGTATGCAATTTTTCCCTTTCCTCTATGACACAGTTACTTAGGGTCACCTGCATCCCAGCTTGGTGTGTGTAATTCCTCTTTTATTGTATGTGACTCTCTCTTCTTTATCTCTTCTCTCATGTTTCCTAAATAAAATTAATTGGCATCATTGTCTTCTGTTTTGGGACACTTGGGTTATTTACAGATTATGACTATTGCAAATACTAGTACAATGAATGTGGTTAGTTATTTTGCATTATTTATTTATTTATTCATTTTTATTGTATTTTGGAGATAGATACCTAGAGTGGAAATGTGTGTGGCTACATGGAAGCTCTATTCTTAATTTTTGAGACATTTTTAAACGTTTTCAAACAATAATTTTAGCAGCTTGGAATAAGCATTCCGTTTTTGCCACTTTTGCTTCAGTAATTATCATTTCTGGACTTTTAGATGTAGGCCATTCTCACTGGACCTCATTATAATTTTTATTTACAGTTTCCTAAAAATACTCAGTCAAATGAATATTTTTAAGATGCATGTTAGCTATCTTTAAAAAAGTGTTTTGTTCATTTTCCTGCATTTTTGGGATAGTTTTATTGTTGAGCTTTTTGAGAGTGCATTATATATTTTGAATATTAGTCCTTTGTTTTTATTTGTGATGTGGGCACAGAGCCAGAAGTAACCCCTGAGCATTGGTAGGTATGACTCCCAAACATAATAATAAATTAACTAGTTCACCTAGTCCTCCACACTTCCATTCCACTGTATCACTATTATTTCTATTTCCTTAATTTTATGTAACAGCATGTGACATATCTTTGAGAATGATCCATGAGCACTAAATAATGATACTTAACTTATGGGAATTGAATTTCAGGCATATAATGTTCCAACACCAATCCCTTCACCAGTATCCACCTCACTTTACCAATGTTCCCATTTCCTTTCCACCTCCCAGACTATCTCTATGGCAGTCACTCTTTTCTTTCTTCCCCCTTCTTTTAGGCACTGTAGTTTGCAATACTGTTAGTGATAGATATTCAGCATCAAGTCCTGATCCAGAATGACCACAAGAAATATATCACTTGATCACTTAACATCCATTATTCATCAATTTGCTTGAGTGGGTGCCAGTAATATTTCCATTTGACCCTATCACGAGCCAGTGTAGCCCAATGGCATCTGGTTGCTTCAGGAATACTAAGAGCCTCAAATCATTCATTCAGGGTCTTGACGAAGAAGTCTGACCATCTTGTAGGTGGGCAGCCACATGATCTTTTGACATCCCGTGGAATCCAGTCGGTAATGGCTCTAGTCCAGCGGGCATCTCCAAATCACATTACATGTCCAGCTCATCTGATTTTCAATGCCTTGGCAAACGAGACAGTGCCCCTGACTCTGGAACAGTGATGGAGGTCGGAACTCTGGATTCCTTCTCTCACTTGAGTGAGGCGTGATATTCCAAACATACCTCTTTCAATTTTTCTTTGGGACACGAGAATAGTGTTCTCATCCTGCTTTTGTGGGGCCCAGGTCTCTGAGGCGTATGTTAATTCAGGGAGAACGGTGGAGTCAAAGAGATGTGCCCAGAGCCAGAGGTTCTTCGTCCTTTTACCTATTTCTTCGATGCTCTTGAAGGCGTTCCATGCCGCTCTCTTCCTCCCTGAACAACTCAGGTTTTAGGTCGTTGAGTTTTCGACCTAGGTACACATAATTGCTGCATTCAAAGATGTTTGTTCTGTTGACAGTGAATGGGCTATCTGGAGCTAGTTCATTTTTTCATGAACATTGTTTTGTTGAGATTCAGCTGTAGACCTATCTTTCCACATTCTTGGTCAAAGTCAACCAGCATTTGTGCCGCTTGGCTAATGTTTGGTGTTATTAGAACAATGTCATCAGTGAAGAGGAGGTGGTGTAGTTGCCAACCACCTATCTTTACTCCCATTTCTCCCCATTCTAATTGTTGCATGATATTCTCGAGGGTGGCGTTGAAGTGTTTTTGGTTAAATGGTATCACCCTGCCAAACCCCTCTTTTGACATCAATGATCACTTCCTTGTAAAGTGGTGAGATCAGGTGGTGAATCCATAATATAGCTCATGAAGGATCTTGATGTATTTTGTTTGAATGCCCTGTTTGGCTAGGGCTTCGATGACCACTTCGGTCTCAGCAGAATCAAAGGCTTTCTTTAAACAATGAATATGAGACAGAGTGGCATCTTGAACTCCCTACAAACCTCAATGAACTTGGTTACCATATGGATATGGTCGATTGTGCTGAATCCTTTTTGGAAGGCAGCTTTCTCACATGGTTGTCCATCTAATGTTCTGCCTATCCTGTTCAGGATGACTCAAATGAACAGCTTGTAGATGACGGACTACATGCAGATGAGGCGATAGTTGCCAATGTCATGAACGTCTCCCTTCTTGAACAGTAGAACTGTCCTGCTGGTTTTCCATTGGGAGGGCACCCTGCATTCAGACAGGTAGCATGTAAAGAGCCACGCCAGTATATTGATGACCACTGATGGCAGATTCTTCAGGTGTTTTGGGTCTGACTTTGTCTGGGCCTGGTGCCATTCCCTTCTTTTACCAACAAAATAGCATGTCGGATTTCAGAAGGGAGAACATAGAATGACATATCAATCCTGTGGAATTTGGTATTTGGGCAGGTGGATGTGGCTATCAAATAGATCTGAGTAGAAGTCATGGATAATGTTCTCCATTGCCTTTCTGGAAGATGTGATATATCCATCAGGATATCGGAGGGCAGTCATCTTGGTCTTATAGTTGGCAAAGGACAGGCGGGCAGTGCGAATGCTTTTCCTGGCTTCTGCTGCATCGGCCAGTATTTCTGCTCTTCTCTCTTTGAGGTCTTCTTTTATGGCTTTTCTGCACTGCTTTGCAAGCTTGGACATTAGCATTTGGTTGCCTGTGGCTCGTGCCTCACATCATTGGTCTGACCGAAATGAGAAGGCGTCAATTGTATCACGCCGTTTTTGACACTGGAGAAGAACTGCTCCTCAGAACATGAGGACGAGAAAGGCATCAGTGGTGTTGGTTTCCTTGTCAACAGAAACCTGGCCATGAGCATTGATTTATTTGAATGCCTAACAAACTGGATAGGATGATAACACTTGAAGAGATGTGGCCCACTGCCAGTAGTTTCTATCTCTTTGTCTATGCACCAACATCCACATACAAGAAGAAATTGAGACATTCTACATGGAACTGGAGGAGTTATATAAAGAAGATTATACCTTCTACAATATCATAGTAGGTGATTTTAATGCCAAGATAGGACTGAGAAGATCAGCTGAATAACTCCACTTTTGGGACCCAGGGCCTAGAATGGAACAAACAGGGTGAGAGACTATCTATTTCATCATATCCACCAAGACCATTCATGGTAACTCACAGTTCTAGAAGACTGAATCGAAATGTTGGACATAGGAATCTCCTGGTGGAAAGTTCCACAATGAAATTGACCACATAATTTTCAATTGACGGTTTTGCTTTGGACAACCAATGTTGCTGTCGTCCCAAAATTCCAAACAGGATCAGACCACCGTCTCCTTCATGCAAAATTGTACTTCATGGAATGGGGATAAAAGACTGCAAAGTTTAAAAAGAGAACTCCCAGAATGACCACCAACTGGGAACTCTTTGGCACTATTTTGGCAATGTGGGAAGATGCCATCATTGATGACATCGATGAAGAATACAACTGTTTCAGCACCTCCATGATTATGCAAAGAACACTGAGAAAAATACACAAAAGGATGCCTGTCTTCAAAAACTCTTGAGCTCATTCGCCAACATGGCGAGAGCTGAGCCACTTGAGATATGTACTATTTTCCATTCCCTCTGGAGAAGACCCTTTTTTCTTGAATACTGCCTTTACACCCCTATATTTCTATAGATAATACTATTTAATTTCACTGAACTATTTTGCTTCTGGAATTCGTTTCTGAGGGAGGGTAGAATGATCCTGGAAAACTTGGGAAAAGGTTAGGACTGACTTTCATTTTCTTGCAAAGTTATTAATACTTCGTTTCAGACTGAGTACACAGCTCCCTGAGAATTTGGGTGGTGGGGAACATTACTTATACTGTGGACTTGAGTTATTTTTGTATAGATGATGGGATGGTTGAGTAGGTACTCGTGGAATATTTTACCAGTCTTTACCATCCCAGTCAGCCCCTCCAGGTGTTGCAGGTGTGACTACGATGCCTGGTTGCCTTAGGCAGGTGGCAGATAGGAGACAAGCTTGTCTACACCCCCAGGGTTCTGCCCCGTGGGCCCTGGATGGTTGATTTTCTGACATAGAAAAGACTGGGCCCCTAGGATGAACCCAGAGCCATGGCAGATCCTGGCAAGCTACCCATGGTGTATTTAATATGCCAAAAACAGTAACAATAATGGACCTCATTCCTAACTTATGTTGACATTACTGGCGCCTGCTCGTGCAAATCGATGAACAATGAGAAGACAAGTGACAAGTGACAACCATCCCAGGCATTTACTCTATAATTGAATCAGGAAGTGGCAGCCTGCCCTCCTCACTCCCCAAGGCACACAAATCACCTGTAACACAAGGAAGTTTTCAAAAGGGTAGGGTATAAACCAGTGGTAGAGTGGGTAGAGAGCTTGCCTTTTATACCACTGACCTTGGTTCCATCCCTGGCACCTCCTATGGTCCCCTGTACCTTCCAGGAGTGATTCCTGAGTTCAGAGACAGGATCTAGCTTGAGGCATAGACAGATCTGGACAATCTCCCCTCCCGCCATACACACACACACACACACACAAACAAACAAACAAACACATACACACACGAAGCAATTAAATCCTCTCAATTTATTTTTCTGAGGCACACTTTTTCTTTTCTGCAAACTTAAACACTCTAAAGGCTAGTTATTGGTAGGGGGAAAGATAAACTGAGACTTCCAGTTGACCAGGTAAGTCAGTGACAACCTTTGCTGCTCCTAATTTGTTTCAGTTACAATTTCAGTTATGCACTCCAAACTGGGATGTGAGCAATTTCCAAAATTAGTACAGAGAGGTTCTGTTAACTCATTACCCAGATTTCCTCAATGGAAACATCTTATAAAACTTGTATTGCACTGACAAAGCCAAGAAATCGATTGGCACAATACAATTAACTAGATTTAAAAAAAGATAAGGCTGTCATGTGCATGACAACCTTTTAATGTATGTTCTGCAATCAATAGTCTAGAAGGGAAGGAAAAGAGAAAGAGAGAGAAAGGCAAAGAAATAAAGAACCTGCCATGGAGCAGGGCTGGGTTAGGGGGGGGAGGGAACCGGGGATGTTGTTAGTGGGAGATGGGCACTGGTGGAGGGACGGGTGCTGAAACACTGTATGACCAAAACCCAAACATGAACTTTTTAATTGTATATCTTTTTATTTGTATGGAGATGGGCACTGGTGGAGGGACGGGTGCTGAAACACTGTATGACCAAAACCCAAACATGAACTTTTTAATTGTATATCTTTTTATTTGTATGGAGATGGGCACTGGTGGAGGGACGGGTGCTGAAACACTGTATGACCAAAACCCAAACATGAACTTTTTAATTGTATATCTTTTTACTTGTATATCTCACGGTGGTATAATAAAATACTTAAAAAAATAAAAAAAGATAAGGCATTGCTCTAAGAAACTGATCATATATACTTTCTCCTAGCTGCTTTAGCCTATGTTGTAGGTTGGAGAAGTGGCTCTCATCAAAGAGTGGGCTCCCTTGGTGGCTTAAAAATATGTATCAGGTCACTCAACTCCTGGTTATCATGCCAAGTGTTGCAGGTGATTTGGATGAAATGGGAAACAAAGGAGGGAATCTCAAGAGTAGTATTTCTACTTTCTACTCAACCTACTGTCACTTGGGAAAGTGCCAAAGTTATGTTAATTATGTGCATCTACTCATCGAAAATGTGAAATAATTTGTGGCTACTCACCAACCGTGCCACAAAGCAGCTGTCAAAGCAGCCCCTGGAATCCATTTGTATTCCACTATACAGCTATACATTTGGAATCCACTATACAGCATGGGAAATAGTCCATTCCATCCAGGTTTTATGCCCGGTTTCCCATATGGTTCTCCGAGCACTGCCAGAAGTAATTCCTCAGTTCAGAGCCAGGATTAACATCACCAGGTGTGACCCAAAAAGCAAAAAAGAAAAAAGTGATCTCCAGGCACCAGAAAGCTAACATGGTGGGTAAGATGCTTGTTTGCATGTTCCCAACCTGGATTCAATCCTTGTCATTACATATGGTATCTTATCCCTGCCATAAGTGATTCCTGAGTGCAGAGTCAGGCCCTGAGTGATGCTGGGTGTGGCCTAGACACAAAACTTTGGCTTACTTTGTTTGGTTTGTAAGGGAAAGAAACCAGACTTTTCTTTACTTTAAACTTGGCTGATTCTTTGCCTTCAAAACAAAACAGGGTATGAAACAAAATCATTTTTACTCAGATATAATTTATATATGATAAAAGTCACACTTGTTTATCTTCTTCTTTGGGTTTGGGGTCATACTCAACAGTGCTCAGAGCTTTCTCCTGACTCTGTGTTCAGGGATCACTTCTGGTGGAATATAGGGGCTATAAGTGGTGGAACTTGGGTCACCTGCATGCAAGACAAACACACTACTCACTGTGGCCCAAATTTTGTGAGGAAGTCTGTTTTCCGTGGAAAATTTTGTTTGTGAAAATTTCTGTTGAAACAACCAGTTGAGTCTGAGATGCTCTTTTAATTTTGAGCATACAGGGTGTTTTCCTAGGGGGGATGGAGGGCATCACACTTGGAGAAGATGTTCGGAAATTGCTCCTGCCTCTACACTCAGAAATTACTCCTGGAGGCTCTTCCAAAGTATTTTGTTGTTTTTTATGCTTTTTTGGAGAATTTTTTAGTGTTGGGGATGGAATCCAAGTCTTATGCATGCCAAGTGTATGCTCTACTGCTGAAACACACCTCCAGCAATTACAGCATTTTTTAATCTTGTAAAAGTTCTTAAGGATAGAGTACAAGATAATTCTTGCTTTAATCATGAGAACACTCATTTTTTGGACCATTTAATACTGAACTGATCTACTTTTACTTTTTAAAGAAATAGCTGTCATTCACTGGCTATTGAGAAATACTTCACATCACTTTTTAGTGTATTGATTAAATCTACACACATTGAGAAATACCTCACACCACTTTTTAGTCTATTGATTAAATCTACACACAAGACCAGGCTAAGTTGTTTTGATAAGAAGAAAAATTAACATTACATCTTAGATTTTAGGGGTTCCTTCTTTTTGTCATCATTCTATGTGGGCAACCCTAAAATTATGGTACATGTATGTGGTATGTTTTGGGACTGGACCTAGCAATTAGTTTGTAATAGTATGCTCTTTGAAGATACAAGATTAGATTTGTTATCATATCACAAGTAAACAAACTCTCAACAAAACTCCTTAGTTAAACCCAAGTTTCTTAAATGCTAAGTCAAGAAATTAGGAGGAGAAGAATTAGAAGAAGGAGGAGGAGAAGAAAAAGGAGGAGGAGGAGGAAGAGGAAGAAGAGGAAAAAGAGGAATAGGAATAAGAAGAGGAAGAGGAGGAAGAGTACAAAAAGGGGAGGAGGAGGAAGAGTAAGAAGGAGGAGGAGGAAGAGGAAGAAGAAAAGGAGAAGGAGAAGGAAGAGGAAGAAGGAGGAGGAGAAAGAGGAAGAAGAAGAAAAGGAGGAGGAGGAGGAGAAGGAGGAGGAGGAGGAGAAGGAAAAGGAGGAGGAGGAGAAGGAGAAGGAGGCCTGCTATAGAGACAGACTGGGAGAGGGGGAGGGAATCTGGGGACATTGGTGGTAGGAAATGGGAACTGGTAGAGGGATGGGTGCAAACTGAAACCCAATCATGAACAGCTTTATAAATGTCTATCTCATGGCGTTATAATAAAAAATAACAAAAAATTTCTTCCAAATATAGTTGCACATATCATTTATTCAAGTCAATATTTCAGAGCAAAGTACCCACACCTTGAGTTTTTGAGAAATAACCCAATAAAAAGGGAATACAGTTATAAGTTTAAAAGAAAAAGGTAGAAATAGATATATGTGCTATTGGAAAGTAATTTCTTAATTAGTTGATTGTTAGTTAGAGCTTTATATTTCTTAAGTTGCTGCTTGAGTTGAATTCATTTTTATTTGTTTTTCCTTAAAATTAGCACCTCTGCTCTTGGACATATTCATAGAGTGGAGTGCTGCTACTGAAACAGTAGGAACTTGAGCCGAAACTACCTCCACCACAGTTGTTCCTTCCTCTCTGATTACAATAGCCTGGTTTATTTGGCTCCTTGCAAAGTAACACTGTATTGGTAGTGCCATAATGAGAATTCTGACCAGATCCATAACCACATTGTGATGAGGGACACGAGCCAGAACCATACTGTGCACAGTCAGAATACTGATCATATCCAGAACCATATTGTCCAGGATTATTGGGATTATATGATCCAGACCCATACTCTTCACAACTAGAATACTGACCAGATCCAGAATAACATTGTCCAGATTGAGGTGAGTAGCGTGAACCAGAACAGTACTGATCTGAACCAGAAAATTGATCAGATCCAGAACCATATTGTTCAGAGCTAGGTGAGCAACATGAACCAGAACCATATTGTTCAGAGCCAGAACCCTGACAAGAACCAGAACTACATTGTCTAGATCTAGAGGAGCTAGGTGAACCAGATTCATATTGTTCAGAACCTGAACACTGACTTGAGTTAGACCCATGTCGGCTGTGGCTGGGAGACCAACAAGAACTAGAGTGTTGGTGGCCATAACTAGAAGACTGACCTGTTCCATACCCATGTTGGTTACAAGAAGATTGACCTGAACCGGATTCTTGTCTGCTGTGTCGAGAAGACTGACTTGAACCATGTTGATTGAGACTAGAAGACTGACCCAAGCTAGATCCACATTGGCTACAACTTGATGACTGGCCTCTGCTAGAACCATGTTGTTCAAAGCCAGAAGACTCTCCTAAGCCAGATATACTCTGGCCACAGCCTGATGACTTCCCTGTATTAGAACCTTGTTGACAGTGGCTAGAAGACTGACTTGAGCCATGCTGCCCCAAACCAGAAGACTGACTTGAGCTAGATCCACATTGTCCATAGCTTGATGGCTGTCCTGTACTAGAACCATAATGTCCAAAGCCAGAAGACTGACCTGACCCAGATCTTCTTTGTTCATAGCTTGATGACTGACCTGTGCTAGAACCATGTTGACTTTGCTGAGGGGACCGGCTTGAGCCATATTTACCAGAGCTAGAAGATTGACCAGATCTAGATCCATATTGCCCACAGGTTGATGACTGTCCTGTGCTAGAACCATACTGTCTTTGGCTAGAAGGCTGGCTTGAGCCATACTCATCAAGGCTGGACGACTGACCATAACCAGACCCACTTTGTCCACAGCTAGAGGACTTTCCTATGCTAGAACCATGCTGTTTATAGCCAGATGATTTCCCTGAGCTAGATCCATGTTGGTCATATCTAGATGATTGACCTGAACCAGATCCATATCTATTGTAGCTAGAAGACTGACTTGAGCCACATTGACCGAAACTAGAAGATTGACCTGATCCAGATCTAGTTTGTCCAGAGCTTGACTGTCCTGTGCCAGAACTATAGTGACTGTGGCTAGACTGACTTGAGCCATATTTACCAGAGCTAGAAGAATGACCTGATTCAGATACACGTTGTCCACAGCTTGATGACTCTTCTGTACTAGAACCATGCAGTTTGTGCTTAGAGGCCTGGTTTGAGCCATATTTACCACAGCTGGAAGACTGACCTATTCCAGACCCACATTGTCCAAAGCTAGAGGACTGTCCTGTGCCAGAACAATGTTGACTTTGGCTAGAAGACGGATTTGAGCCATACTTACTAGAGCTAGAAGACTGACCAAATTCAGATCCGCTTTGTCT
The DNA here is from genome assembly GCA_021461705.1 of Cryptotis parvus. Classification (NCBI taxonomy): domain Eukaryota; kingdom Metazoa; phylum Chordata; class Mammalia; order Eulipotyphla; family Soricidae; genus Cryptotis; species Cryptotis parvus. Next base: position 106,276 of record JAJIBD010005579.1, on the reverse strand, counting down.
ACCGCTTGAGGACTGTCCTGTGCTAGAACCATGCTGTCTACAGCCAGATGACTGACCCGATCCAGACTCATGCTTACCATGACTAGAAGACTGAATTGAGCCATGTTGACCGAAACTAGAAGATTGACCTGATCCAGATCCAGTTTTTCCACAGCTTGAGGACTGTCCTGTGCCAGAACCATAGTGACTGTGGCTAGACTGACTTGAGCCATATTTACCAGAGCTGGAAGACTGACCTGATCCAGACCCACATTGTCCAAAGCTTGAGGACTGTCCTGTGCCAGAACCATGTTGATTTTGGCTAGAAGACTGATTTGAGCCATAATTAGTAGAGCTAGAAGACTGACTAAATTTAGATCCACTTTGTCCACTGCTTGAGGACTGTCCTATGCTAGAACCATGCTGTCTACAGCCAGATGACTGACCCGAGCCAGACTCATGTCTACCGTGACTAGAAGACTGAATTGAGCCATGTTGACCGAGACTAGAAGATTGACCTGATCCAGATCCAGTTTTTCCACAGCTTGAGGACTGTCCTGTGCCAGAACCATGGTGACTATGGCTAGATTGACTTGAGCCATATTTACCAGAGCTAGAAGACTGACCTGATCCAGATCCACATTGTCCACAACTTGTTGACTCTCCTGTACTAGAACCATGCAATTTGTACTTAGAGGACTGGCTTGAGCCATATTTACTAGAACTAGAAGATTGACCAAATTCAGATCCACTTTGTCCACTGCTTGAGGACTGTCCCATGCTAGAACCATGCTGTCTACAGCCAGATGACTGACCCGATCCAGACTCATGCCTACCATGACTAGAAGACTGAATTGAGCCATGTTGACCGAAACTAGAAGATTGACCTGATCCAGATCCAGTTTTTCCACAGCTTGAGGACTGTCCTGTGCCAGAACCATGGTGAATGTGGCTAGACTGACTTGAGCCGTATTTACCAGAGCTGGAAGACTGACCTGATCCAGACCCACATTGTCCAAAGCTTGAGGACTGTCCTGTGCCAGAACCATATTGACTTTGGCTAGAAGACTGATTTGAACCATATTTACTAGAGCTAGAAGACTGACCAAATTCAGATCCGCTTTGTCTACAACTTGAGGACTGTCCTTTGCTAGAACCATGCTGTCTACAGCCAGATGACTGACCCAAACCAGACTCATGCCTACCGTGATTAGAAGACTGAATTGAGCCATGCTGACCAAAACTAGAAGATTGACCTGATCCAGATCCAGTTTTTCCACAGCTTGAGGACTGTCCTGTGCCAGAACCATGTTGATTTTGGCTAGAAGACTGATTTGAGCCATACTTAGTAGAGCTAGAAGACTGACTAAATTTAGATTCACTGTGTTCACCGCTTGAGGACTGTCCTATGCTAGAACCATGCTGTCTACAGCTAGATGACTGACCCAAGCCTGACTCATGCCTACCGTGACTAGAAGACTGAATTGAACCATGTTGACCAAAACTAGAAGATTGACCTGATCCAGATCCAGTTTTCCCACAGCTTGAGGACTGTCCTGTGCCAGAACCATGGTGAGTGTGGCTAGACTGACTTGAGCCATATTTACCAGAGCTGGAAGACTGACCTGATCCAGACCCACATTGTCCAAAGCTTGAGGACTGTCCTGTGCCAGAACCATATTGACTTTGGCCAGAAGACTGATTTGAGCCATATTTACTAGAGCTAGAAGACTGACCAAATTCAGATCCGCTTTGTCTACAACTTGAGGACTGTCCTGTGCTAGAACCATGCTGTCTATAGCCAGATGACTGACCCGAGCTAGACTCATGTGTACCATGACTAGAAGATTGATTTGAGCCACTTTGACCGAAACTAGAAGATTGACCTGATCCAGATCCAGTTTTTCCACAGCTTGAGGACTGTCCTGTGCCAGAACCATGGTGAATGTGGCTAGACTGACTTGAGCCATATTTACCAGAGCTAGAAGACTGACCTGATCCAGACCCATATTGTCCACAGCTTGAGGACTGTCCTGTGCCAGAACCATGTTGACTTTGGCTAGAAGACTGATTTGAGCCATACTTACTAGAGCTAGAAGACTGACCAAATTCAGATCCGCTTTGTCTACAACTTGAGGACTGTCCTGTGCTAGAACCATGCTGTCTACAGCCAGATGACTGACCCAAACCAGACTCATGTCTACCATGACTAGAAGACTGAATTGAGCCACTTTGACCGAAACTAGATTGACCTGATCCAGATCCAGTTTTTCCACAGCTTGAGGACTGTCCTGTGCCAGAACCATAGTGACTGTGGCTAGACTGACTTGAGCCATATTTACCAGAGCTAGAAGACTGACCTGATCCAGATCCACATTGTCCAAAGCTTGAGGTCTGTCCTGTGCTAGAACCATGATGTTCACAACTGGATGATTGACCTGTACAAGACCCATGTTTCCCTATACCAGATTGTCCTGAGCCTGAAAACTCTCCTGAGCTAGAATGATGTTGTTCAAACCCCGATGAGTGACCAGACCCATAGCGATCATATTTTGAATGCTGTCCTGAGCTTGAACCATGCTCTCTATAGTTGGAAGTCTGTTCAGTTGTAGTTACTTGTTTGCCTAAACCTGACGACTGACCCGATCTTGATCCTTGTTTTCCACAGCTTGATGACTCACCTAAACTGCATCCTGAGCTGGACTTAGGGTTTTTCTGACTAGAAGACTGATTAATGCCAGATCCATATCTTTCAGGATTTGAAGATTGACCTGGACCAGACCCATGTCTTTGTCTTCCATAACTTCCAGAATTACCAGCGGAGTTGAATTCATGGCGTTTTAGTCTAGATGAATGACTGGAACAAGAGCCATATTGTCCACAGCCAGAAGACTCTTCAGATGTAGAATCTTGGCCACCATAGTTAGAAAGTTTTCCTGAACCGGATGGCTGGTTTTGTCCTTCACAACTTCCTGACTGATTATTAGAACTGCTGCTATATTTTCTCTGAGTATATGACTGATATGAGCTTGATGGCCTTTTCCCTCTGCCTGATTCATATTCTGATCCATATTCAGAGCTTGAAGATTGTCTTGAACCATATGTTTGTTGTCTACTGAGTCCTGTTTGTCCACTTGAGTAGGATCCTCGTCTTCTTGGACTAAGAGACTGCTCTGACCTTGAACTATGTTTTCCATAACTTGATATATCACTTGAACCAGAACTGTATCCTTGTTCTTCACAATTTTCTGATTGAGATTCAGCATTTGATTCATGCTGTGTCCTGCGAGAGCCAGGCCTATGACCACAACTGGTGGACTTACTTGATTTTGACCAGTTGTCATGTCCTCCACAGCTGCCTGAACCAAATTCATGATGTCCCTGACTAGAGGAATGTCTTAATTTATCCTTATGTCTATTTCCAATAGATCCATTTGTGTCAGAATAGTGGTGCTCATAATCGGAAGATTCATCCTCTGAATAGTTCACATTTCCTTTTCCATAGCTACCTGACCAATTTGCTGAGTTTGATCTCTTGTTCAAATTACTTGACTGAGTGTGACCAACTTCTTCATTTCCAGACGTTTCTTGTAGATGAGAGTCATGTTTGTTAGTCTTACTATTCTCAAAGTATCCTGAACTTGACCCTCTCCTTTCCCCAGAACTTTGTCCTTTTCCAGAACTAGACAAGCCTCTTTGATGCTCACTTTTTTTAGATCTGGACCCAAGTCTGTGTGTACTGTTTTGTCTAGACCTTCTGGAATGTGAATCAGTCTCTCCTGTACTCCAACTTGAATGAATGGAAGACCTTTCTTGCCCTTTGTCTTCCTCTTCTGTTTCACTTTGTTCCTCTTGGTGCTGGTATCTTTGGTCTCTCTGCTTTGACCCTGAAGCTTGGCAATAATCTTTGCCTACAATTTTATTACAAGCCTGAGCCAACTTGAATATCATCAAAAGGTACTCAGTAAAATCTACTTTCTTGTTGTGATCTCTGTCCAGGCTTTGCATGATGATATCTACAGTATCCGGATCATCTGGATTCTATATAGAAACAAGATACAAAGGGAGGGACTGTTAATATGGATTACACCTAGCTAATCCACTGAAATAAGGCAGTAGAAATGGAAACTTTTGTATTACTTAAATACACCTCAACTACAAAGCTATTTAGGATAGAACTACCTGTTATGAGCAGAAAGAGAGAAAGGAATATGTAATGAATAATACAGTGAGAAATAGAAGAGGATATAACTGGAAAATGACCAGGAAAAAGAGAATTTTTATTTATTTATTTATTTACTTATTTATTTATTTATTGCCTTTTTGGTCACACCCGGCAATGCTCAGGGGGTTTCTCCTGGCTCTGCACTCAGGAATTACTCCTGGCGGTGCTCGGGGGACCATATTAGATGCCGGGATTGAACCCGGGCGGCATGGGGCTGGCCACATGCAAGGCAAATGCCCTACCCACTGTACTATTGCTCTGGCGCTTGAAATAGAGAATTTTTAAAATAAGGAATGGGTCAAATATGAGTGACTGATTTATAAACAATACTTTTGATGCACAACTTTCTTTTCTTCAGTTTCAGTTTCTAATTTATTCAACAAAGATGTGTACACATACTACTTAACATGGAATTAGATACAGGGGATAAAGCAGCGTATAAGTTTGACTTCTCATAAAATGGTTAAAATTTAGCGGATCAGACACACACACTTAAAATTACCCAATGTCTTGTGATAATGTCTCTATCAGAGTACACTAGAGAAGAACCACCAGGGCTCAAGGAAGCTTAGAGAGGAAAAGTGGGTCTTTTGAGAAGATAGAAAAGGAGGGAAAGGAGTGCAAAAGATTATTGTGAACAGAGAATATGAACTTGGAGCTGTAGTGAGAATAGGCATGACTTGTTCGAGGAATTGAAAGAAATCAAGATTATTAAGTATTGGCATAGTTAAGAGTTATGACTAAAGACACACAGAGGAACCAAATCATGCTGTTTCAATCAAGCTAAAGAATTTTAGAATATTTAAAAAAATTGGAGATGTTGAAGGATTTTTGTTATTATGTTGTTTGTTTTATTTTGGGGGCCATACTAGTGGTATCCAAGGAGCATTCCTGACTCTGTGCTCCCCAGTTGCTCCCAGCAGTGCTTCCAGGATCATGGACTCTGCAAGCTAAGCTATATTTTTAGCCCCATTGAAGAATTTTGAGTTGAGTTATGAAATAATTATGTTTGTACCAAATGTTGAGACTTGAAGTAGAAGTAAGAGGTGACCAAAACCTGAGAACTAGTAATAGTGGTGGAGATAAATATGCTGCTTTCCAAGATACTATTGGTGAATTAGATGGTGGTTGAAGAGATGGTGGTTGAAGAGTTGCTGAGAGAGGAAATCAGAGTGGCACTGGTTTTTATTGTTGGGCAAATAGGAGAAAAGGCTTAAAAAGGAAGATAGTGAGTTTTGTATCTGGTATCCTGAATTTTTGATGTTTTGAGAATCAATACAAATATTTAGTAGGCATCTGTGTTGAATTAACTGGAGAATAAGAGCTATATATGTTTCCAAATACTTATTTCTAGAGTCAACATTTTAATGATTATTTAACTTCCAAAGTAGAGAAATCTTATAGCACCAAGATTTAGAAATAGGCAGTGGTCAGGATATTGTAGGTGAAGAAAGACAGAGAAAGGAAAGAAGATGCATTTTACCTACTTTTTAAAAAAAATATTTCTATTTAAAAATGTTTTTATTTCTATTTTTATAGTTTCTATCCCATGAGTCACAAAGGTATTGTTTTACCTATGTTGTTTTCTCTTGTTTGTAGGAACTCATCTTTTTGTCATATTTTAGAAATTGTTATGGGTTAAATTTTGACTTCACACCCTTGCCAATTTTTGTTCTCTATCATAAGTAGAAAAATACCTCGTAAATCTCTTTTTTGGACATGTGACCAAAATATAAGGGGTGAAGAAGAGACTTAAAAAACTTCAGCACTGACATGGAGTTCTTACCTTCAGAATTTGGTGAAATTCCTTTTCCAAAAGTTCTTTGAGTTCTGCCTTCTTCAACATATCACACTCCCCATCTTCACCCGCATATTCATAGAAAAGATCGATGACAGTTACAATGCTTTCCAGGAGTTTAGGCATATTTGGTAAATTTCTATTAAAGGGTAAATTAACCTTAAAGGGGAAAGAAAAGATAATCATAGACCTCTTATTATGTTTCTCTTGCTTAAATACATTAGTTGATCATTTGTAGTAATTATGAAGAATTAGACATGATTAATTTCATTCTGTTGTAATCAAGAACCAATTCAGAGTTGAATGGCTTGTTTAAGCCATGTAGCAAGAAGGTGATGAAATTAGATACAAAATGTATATAGCTTATTTCCATTCCTGAATAAGGAGCAATGTCCTAGTATCTGGGGCTCCCTGCCTTTATCTGCGATAATTATATGAACTTTGTTCTGAAGGCATAGAAACATTTAGGGCACCAATGTATGTACTTTCTTAATTCCTCTCTAGGACCAAAGCATAACACTAGAGATGGGCAGGTCATTAATGTACATGTACTATAACGTGCGTGTACATTACACGTACAGCAGACCAGCCTATCGCAGCTCAGCTTTGCGCGCCGCTAGCAGCCATGCAGTTCATCAATAAATGCTGGATTTATAGATGACTACAAGAGTATGCTACCCACACAGCAGAGCCTGGCAAGCTACCCGTGTCGTATTTGATATGCCGAATACCAGTAACAATTTTAGACCTCATTCCCATGACCTGATGGAATGGTTTGAGGCTCTTTATGTTCCTGGAGCAAGCAGGTGCCCTCGGGCTCTACTAGCATGAGACAGGACATATGGAGATGTTACTGGTGCCCTCTTGAGCCAATCGATGATGAACGGGAAGACAGCGATGCAGTGATACTATAGTTCTAACTAAGGGGTACCAGTAGGCTAGAGAAGTGGATAAAATGGGTAAAGCCAACAACCACAGGTCTAGATGAAAGGATGCTGGGGCAGATGCTATTAGGCTCCAGCTCTGTTTTCATTCTTCAAGCATTGACTGCTCACAGCCTTTTTTGATTACATACCCAGAGACAAAAAGCTCAATAATAAAGGAGCCAACTGCCTGATGGATAATTTGAGCCCCTTGAGCTCTAAGGAAATGACTCCAGAGAAAGAATGTACTGTAAAAAATAGCCTGGCATCTCTCCAGTCTCAATAAAGCTAAACATATATTTGTATAGAAGTTCCCAAAAAGTAAAGTAGCTTGATATTTAAAGCCTTTGGGCATATCCCAGAGTGTCATATATATATATATATATATATATATGAACTATATATACATATATGTATGTATATATACATATATGTATGTGTGTATATATATGTGTGTATATATATATATATATATATATATATATATATATATATCTTCAAGTTTTCTGGCTCACTTACCTAGTTCACCAGAGGAACAAGTAGGATGGAGACTGAAACAGCTTACAGGGTGCTGCTACTTGGGATTGTGGCTCTTTTATAGAGGAAATAATGGTTCTCAGGGAGGAGTTGCCTTTTAGAAGATGTCCTAATTCATTCCCAAACAAGCTCAGCTCCACCTCCTTCTCCACCTCCCAGGTATTTAACCTTCCTTATATGTTCGTCTGAGATTGCATTAGCAATCCTGAATCTGGGCTAACGTCAGCCCCACCTGCCAGAGTGTCCAGACACTTCAGAAAGACCTCTTTGATATTTGACAATTTATCTGTCTAACACAATACACTGAAAATAAGTTAGGTGCAGGACACTAGAGAGCAGTTATCAAAGGATAATGGGATCTGATGTTTGGACTAGATATTAAAGATTACCTTGTCTGGGGCTCTAGGTATAGGGGTTAAGGTGCTCACCTAGCTTTGAATGTGATCAACCTGGAGTGATCCTCAAACATCGAGCTGGGAGTAGCCCCCCAAGTACCACTCCCCACACAAAAGATCATCTAGTCAAATGCTTTTGTTTTAGTTTACATGTTATCTAGGACCCGGCCAAGTTGTCCTTCATGGTATTTATTGTTACATCTAGGAACAGGTAATAATGACTGCAGAGAAACAAGACCCCTTTTGTTTCTTAAGAGAACTCTATTTGCCATACCATAAAGGTCATTTGTCAACAAAACTTTAGTTAAAAGTTTTTTTTTAAGTATTTTATTATACCACCGTGAGATATACAAATAAAAAGATATACAATTAAAAAGTTCATGTTTGGGTAGTTAAAAGTTTTTATTTGTTGTTGAGATAACATGGTTACAATGATGTTAATATTGATGCTTTGGTGTATGGTACCTCCACTGCCTCCAAAGTTCTAAATACCCTTCTCAATTGTTATTTTCTTTAAAATTTTTTTGTTTCTTTTGGGGTCATACCCAGCAGGGTTACTTCTGGCTCTGCCCCCGGGAATCACTTTTTGAAGGCTTAAACTACTATATGGGGTGCTGGGTCAAACCCTGGTCAGCCATGTGCAAGAAAAAGCCTTACTCTACTGTAAGAATGTTGTTGTTGAGATAACATGGTTACAATAATATTAATTTTATATTATTGCTCCAGCCCATTCCCAACCCCTGATTTAGATATCTTGTAGAAAACATTTTGTGAATTATAAATGGAGAGTTATAATTATGTATAGTTTTCACTTTTGTGTCTATAATTAAAATTTTCTATATAATTAACATTGCATAAAAATATAGAAAAATAAATATACTATGGTCCTACTACTCATAACATGTTAATTATTCAGTGTCCAATCTTTCATATTCATACCACATACATAGGTATGTACATATATACATACATACATACATACATACATACACATTTGTCTTTTAGACTATATCATTTCTAGATTGTGAGCTTCTCGAAACTAGAGAATTGGTTTTCACAATCTCTATGTCACCAGAGACTAAGCACATTTTTGGGTATCTACAGGTCCTCGATAAGGTGCTCAATTGACCACCTTAATGTGTTACTCCTGCATGCATGTTTGATCCCCATCATAGCATTGTCTCCAAGAACCACTCAGCACAAAGCTGGGAGTAGAGCCTGAGCATTGGTGGGTGACTGATAACAGTCAGAGGGTGAGACTGGAGAGATAGAACAGGAGGTAAGATGATCCCATTTGATCTCTGGCACTGCATATGGCTTCTCAGCCACCACCAGGAGTGATCCCTAAGCAGAGAGCCAGAGTAGGCCTTGAACACAGTCAAAATAGGCCCTGAACACAGTAGGCACTGGGTGTGTCCCCAGACAAAAGAATCTAAAAGCTCCTCAATAAATTGTTTTAGAATTGAGTTGAAGTGGAATGAAGGCTGTGACTGCTGTGCTTTTGTGTTGACGAACACTCCTCTGGACTAGGACCTGCCCCTTCTCTTGTCATTTTCACCTGAAAGGGCATGATTTTTATCTGAATCTTAGCACTGACAATCTCTGAATGACTTTCTGCTTTTCCTTGAGACCCTTGCTCTTATCATGTACTGTATGTATATCACTGAAGCTGGGTTACATAGGCTTAAAACTTGTGCAATACAGCCATCAGCATCTGGGAAGGGGTGGTAACAACTATTAGCAAATGATAAATTACATGATTCCAAATTAAATCATTATTAGGCTATATGTTTTCTTCTGAAAATTATCCACAGAGCTGCTGAGTCAGTGTCCATTCTGTGTCCATGTTTCCTCTTGAAGCCTGATTTGGGCTAGGTTGTCATACTTCATCAGAGGAATGAACTATTGCAAGGTGTGACTGAGACTATGGGAGCATAGAGTATTTGCAATTTGCTGGGTGAAGACTGATTTCCTGCAGAGGTCAGATGTTGACACAGAAGGAAATGAGGCTTGCCTCTTTAGAGCTGCTGAAAACTATTTCAGGGGAAAAGTGCTCCTGCATCTGGTGTTCTGAATGAAAAGCCAGCAAACAGTTTCTAGGAGGTGCCAGATAGTAAATGTTATAGACTCTCATGGAATAGATTGTCCTTTTGCAGTTATTCAATTCTGCTCTTGTAAGATGAAAAAATCTATAAATGATATATAAACAAATAAGCATACCAGTGTTTCAATAAAACTTACCTATACTTGTTTTGGGGGACAGGGGAGTTGGGCCACATATGGCAGTGCTTTGAGCTTACTCCTGGCATTGTGCTTAGGGATCACTACTGACAGACTTGAGGAACCATATGGGGTGCTGGGGATTGAATTTGTGTCAACCATGTGCAAGGCAAGCACCCTATCCACTGTACTATTTCTGGCCCTATACCTTTAATTTAATAATTTTGTGTCAAACTTTTATTTAACTAGTTAAATTATAGAAAGCATTCTTAATGTGTGTGCTATATAAAAATAAGTGGTGTGCTAGATATGGCCCATAGGCTGTGGTTTGTCACTCCCTGGCCATCATCTGTATTTGCTGTCAGAGAGATTTTACCAGAGACAGAATCTTAGATGGGTGAGAGAGCCAGGATGTTTGGAACATCAGACACATTACTTTTTTTTGAGAAAAAAGTGTGAATGTCTGTGAATGTCAGCATGGGTGAGGTGTCAGTGAAAGGGTGAGGAACTTATGGGTGATTATAAAAGGGATGTATATTTTGACTTTTACGTAAGGAAGAAATGTCTAATATGTGCATTGGCTGAAAGTGTAATGAACTTTTTTTGGTGAGTGAACCCATTCTGAGGGATTTCATTAAAGAAACTTTGATATAATGTATAAGCAGTTTTGATCCTTAATTTTCTGAATATTCTCCATCAAAGAAAAAGTTTTTTTGAGCTGAACTTCCTGGATTATTTCATGAAAACAAGAGGCACACTGAATGTGCATTTTTGCCTCTTGTTTTCCACCTTGAGAATTAATAATATAAGAATTGGATCAGTTTTTCACAAAGAATCATTTAAAATGAAGAGTCAAGATTTTATCAAAGTGTACTCTACAGTGATAGATTGGATGTAAAGAGTTCTCCCTCATAAGTTTAGTTAGAGAAAACAGGAGTTAGGAAAAATATTTTTTATTGTATGTTCCACATTTTAGATTTATCAATGCTTTAATATGTCAACTGAAAAGGAAAGTTATTTTCTTTTTTTGTGCCAATATTCTTTTTTTAAATTTTTTTATTTTTTGTGCCAATATTAATTCTTATGAGAACTGTATTTTAGGTATTACCTCTATTTTGCAGATGAAAAAATGAAGAGCCAAAGAAAATATGTAATTTGTCTCTACCCATTTGACCCAGCAATACCACTTCTGGGAATATACACTGGGAACCCAAAAAACACACAGCAGAAACACTATCTGCACCATGTTCATTGCAGCACTATTCACAATAACCAGAATCTGGAAACAACCCAAGTACCCGAGAACAGATGACTGGATAAAGAAACTATGGTACATATACAAAATGGAATACTATGCAGCTTTTAGAAAAAATAAAGTCATGAAATTTGATTATAAATATCTAGTCATGGAGTGTATCATGCTGAATGAAATGAATCAGAAAGAGGACCATATACAGAATGACTGCATTCATTTGTGTGTGTGTGTGTGTGTGTGTGTGTGTGTGTGTGGAGTGGAGGGCAGTTAGGATAGAGAAGGGATTAGTATAACAATAATAGAATTGATCTGGACAAGAATTGAATGTTGACATGACAATCCTTTAATGTATGTTCTGTAATCCACAATCTGGAAGGGAAGGAAAAGAGAAAGAGATAGAAATAAAGAACCTGCCATGGAGGCAGGCTGGGGGAGGGAGGAGGGAACCAGGGACTTGGTGGTGGGAGATGGGCACTGGTGGAGGGATGGGTGCTGGAATACTGTATGACCAAAACCCAAATATGAACATCTTTGTAATTGTATATCTCACGGTGGTATAATAAAATACTTAAACAAATAAAATAAAAAGAAAATCCACCAAATAAAGCCATTATCTGACAAATACTCAAAAATAAAGAAAAAAAAGAAAATGGCTAAAAAAAAGAATTAGTGTTGAGAGTAGGTAAAGGGACATGTATGATAACTTTTCAATGTCTGCAGTGAAAACCATAATACCCAAAAGGAGAGAGATAGAGAACAAGAGAGAGGGAGGAGGAGAGAGAGATAGATACCTAGAGATATATATATATATATATATATATATAGAGAGAGAGAGAGAGAGAGAGAGAGAGGCTATATATGCCTAGCTATATATATAGATAGATACCTGGATATATATATATATCTATATATAGCTTTAAATATAGCTATATATATATATAGCTCTCTAGGTATCTTTAGCTATCTATCTATCTATCTATCTATCTATCTATCTATCTATCTATCTATCTATCTATCTATCTATCTATCTATCTATCTATCTATCTATCTATCTATCTATCTATCTATCTATCTATCTATCTATTATCTGTCTGTCTATAGAGAGATGCCTGCCACACAGAGACTGGGGCAGGGGGCATGTGCAGGGCAGGAGGGAAACAGGGACATTAATGGTAGGGAATATACACTGTGAAGGGATGGGTGTTGAAATATTATGTAGCTGAAATCCAATCATGATCAGCCTTGTAACTATATATCTAAATTGATTCAATAAAAATTATAAATATCCAAAAAAAAGGTTAACCATTAAGAAGAGAGGGGAAGATCAAATTCAAATGTTTCTTCCTAGAAATAGCCAGGGAGTAGAGGACTATTCCATGTCTAGGAGAGCTGCTTGGGGGACAGTTCTGGAGGAAAGGACTGTATCACTTGATCACTTAACATCCCATTATTCATCAATTTGCTCGAGCAGGCACCAGTAATATTTCCATTTGACCCTATCACATGCCAGTGTAGCCCAATGGTATCTGCTTGCTTCAGGAATACAAAGAGCCTCAAATCATTCGTTCAGGGTCTTGACGAAGAAGTCTGACCATCTTGTAGGTGGGTGGCCACGTGATCTTTTGACATCCCATGGGATCCAGTCGGTAATGGCTCTAGTCCAGCAGGCATCTCCATATTGCATTACATGTCTAGCCCATCTGATTTTCAATGCCTTGGCAAACGAGACAGCGTCCCTGATTCTGGAACAGCGATGGAGGTTGGAGCTCCAGATTCCTTCTTTCACTTGAGTGAGGTGTGATATTCCAAGCATAGCTTTTCGATTCCTGTTTGGGAGACCCGAATGGCATTCTCATCCTGCTTTCGCAGGGCCGAGGTCTGAGGCGTATGTTAATGCAGGGAGAACGTTGGAGTTGAAGAGATGTGCCCAGAGCTGGAGGTTCTTTGTCTTTTTAGCTATTTCTTTGGACTGTATAGTAATAATAATAAGTTTTATTATTATTGTTATACAGAAAAGGACTGTATAGTAATAATAATAATAGTAATAATAACAATGATGATGAATATGATGCTGCTGCCGCTGATGATGATAATAATAATTAATAAAAACCAAATCAAACATTCTCTTCGTGATCCTGGAAACTCACTCTGAAAGAACCTGTAATACAGCACCATCTACTGGTTCCAAGGGAAAGCGACGTACATCTTCATCCTTTGTTTCAATCTTTTTCTTTTACCTCCTGCGTGCAATTTCCAACAGTTCTTAGTAGTTTAGTCTTTATAAATGAGGTACTATGTAAAATACAGGGACTCAATAAGCAGAGAATGTTGATAGTTATTATTTTGGGGTAAGTGGAATAAAAAAAAGTTGCTACACAAAAGGCTCAGCCAGCACCTGGTCATGTCTACTTAGCTCCTAGGGCCTGCTCGCCATGCAGGAGGCTGTGCCTACTGGACTCGGAGCAAGGATTGGGTCCTCCACCCAGTCCCCAGCCTCCAGGCCCAGTGGTTGTGACCTGAGCTCCAGCCACCACAGCCAACCGCCGCAAGACAGAGACTCTAGATCCACGGCTGTGCAGCTCGGCCTCATGGTGAGCAGCCCTATGGAGTTCCTGGGGAAAAGCCAAAAGGCACGGCCAGTGCCTGGTCGTGTCCTACATAGCTACTAGGGCCTGCTCACCATGCAGGCAGCCGCTCCTGCTGGACTCGGAGCAAGGACTGGGGGTCTCCACCCAGTCCCCAGCCTCCAGGCCCAGTGGATGTGACCCTGAGCTCTTGCCACCACAGCCAGCCGCTGCAAGACAGAGACTCCAGATCCATGGCTGTGCAGCTCGGCCTCAGGGTGAGCGGCTCTATGGAGTTCCTGGGGGAAAAGCAAAAGTCTCGGCCAACGCCTGGTTGTGTTCTGTATAGCTCTTAGAGCCTGCTCACCATGCAGGCATCCATGCCTGCTGGACTCAGGGCAAGAATTGGGGCCTCCACCCAGTCCCCAGCCTCCAGGCCCAGTGGTTACAACCCTGAGCTCCAGCCGCCGCAGCCAACCACCGCAAGACAGACTCCAGATCCACGGCTGCGCAGAGCCGCTGCGGTTTAATCTTAGACACAATGTATTTTAGCACCAGGTCCTTTCAGGATCTTTATCATTTGTATGCTACAATGATCAATCTATTTGCATCAAACTGGAGAGGTTGATATAGCTTGCAGAGCCTCTGGCGCAGCTGGGGGAGCTGGAACTCGGCTTTCCCCTGCCGCAGCTGACCATGGGGCCTCCAGGAGGACAGATGGGTTTTGGGTGTTGGCCCATCATCTCTCGGGGTCCTGGAAGCAGCAGGATGAGACTTGCCCACCACATTAGCCACCATTGTCGCTGTCCGCATGCTGACCATGAGGCCCCCAAGTCCATCAAACTAGTGGAAACAGTTATGTCCTTTAATGCACTGCATTCTACGATGTGTAGGAAAGGTAGGGGGAAAGGAGAGATAGAGAAGAGAGAAAAGATATACAGAACCTGCCAAGTAGTTGGGGTGCTGGAGGGGGAGGGAGGTGGGGACATTGGTGATGGGAGATGGGTTCAGGTGGAGAGATGGGTGTTGGAACACTGTAGAATCAAAACTCCGAGGCATGAGCATCTTGGAATTGTATGTCTAAAAGTGGTGTAATAAAATTTTTTTAAAAAGTTGCTACAATCACTGTCACTCTCTTCCCGTTCATCATCGATTTGCTGGTGCCCGCTCAAGCAAATCGATGATGAATGGGAAGACAGTGACAGTAATTGCAGCAACTTTTTTTTCACTTTTTAAAAAATTTTATTACACCACTTTTAGACATACAATTGCAAGATGCTCATGCTCGAGTTTTGATTCTACGGTGTTCCAACACCCATCCTTCCACCCAACCCCCCAAAAAAAAGTTGCTACAATACTGGTCAACAATCCTTTCGCCTTATATTCTCCCCAAGATGCTAGAGTCACTTCTTTCTCTTATCTCAAAAATCAGAAATAGAGCTCATACAATTTTATAGCTTAGCTTATGTTCTCTGTGTGGTGGCCTAGGCAAATCATGGAGTGTTCTTTGTTTATGTATTGGCTTTCCTATTCAGTTGTTTGACTAACTTCTTTTTAGTAGTGTTCATTTTCTCCTCTAAGTTCTCTAAAATTTTCCTAGTGCTATGACTCCAGAGCAGTTTTACTTACAGTCTCTGAGAATGTCTGTCTTTAGTGTGTTGCCATCTTTTTAATTTGCTGTCTTGACTATTCACAGCCTCTGTTCTCTAGTCCTGACCTTACCTGAGTCTTTATTCATTCAGGCTTGGTACATCAAAATGGGCAGATTCATAAGGGTGAGTAAAACACTTAAAGGAATATTCAAATGTTGCAAAGGTGACACAAAGGACATGCTAGACTTGGAGACACTGGAGGGACATCATCAGGCTTTATGTATGGCCTTGGTCTGGGAATGGGAGGAAATGGAAGTAGCTGTATTCTCCTATTTTTTTTCTTTGCTGTCATTAGTAAGAATTGGGGATGCAGTTTACACTTTTGAGAAAATGATTGTCTTTATTCCCTGCCTGGCAGTGTCATTAGATTGAACATTATCATCCTGTTTCTAATTTGCATTGTACTGCTTACGTATCTTATTTGAGTGAGCCTTATTGTATTATCTTTCAGAATCTTGGTCATTCATAGCCAGAAGTTATCTGGCAAGTAGTAGTTGAAGATTTTTTATTTGAATAACCTAATTATACTTAAGAGTTGTTAGGATATCCCTTGCTGTATACATATTTTCTAGTTGAAGTGGATGATAGACCGTGAGGAAAACTGAATAGTGTTGGAGATTTATTACAATGCTTATACACTTGCTTTGCATACAGCTGACCTGGATTTGATCTCCAAAACTCCATAAGGTCCCCTGAGGCCCAATAGGACCAATTCCTGAACATAGCTGTTTGTAGCCTCAAAACAAAATATAACAACAAAACAAGTGAAGTCAACTAAGCAATAATTGTCTTAGTTGTTTGGAGACTGATTCTAACTAGTTGATGACCGTCCATCTATGCTAGATCTACAATGACTATTGATACCAGATGAAATCATTACCTTTATGTCTTCATGCCTAGTTTGTTGATCTGGTCCTCGCCTGATCAGATCCTGACCACTTGCCCTATGTTTTATTCTAAAATTTTAGTAGAATTTTAGCATAAATATTAAGCATAAATATTCTACTTTTTTCGCTTTTTAGGTCACACTGGCGATGACCGGAGGGTTACTTCTGGCTCTGCACTCAGGAATTACTCCAGGTGGTGTTCAAGGGACCATATGGGATGCCGGGATTGAACCCGGGTTGGCTGCATGCAAGGCAAATGCCCTAAAGTTGTACTATTACTATGGCCCCAATATTCAATTTTTTTCAGATCATCTCTGATCATTTCAACAGCTGCTCTATGTGTGTCTATAACTAAAACCATATTTTGTCTCATCTATATATGGATGTTTAGACACAAGCTTGACCTTGTGTTTAAGTTTGTATGACTTCTGAACATGCTGTCTCATCTTCTGATTATGACTATGATTCACTTATTTCTTGAGGGAATTTGCTTGTGTACATTTTTATTTTGGCATTGGACCCTAAATACTCTTAGGTAGAAATCATCCACTTATGAGTAGATCCTGAATTTCTAGAATTATATTGAATGGATAAAATTTGTCTTTAAACTGACTTAGGAATTATTTTGATTGTTGGCAGGTGTAACATACCGTTTTGTTGTGCCTGAAGGAATTACTTCATGGGCAGAGAAAGGCTTTCCATTTTTAGTGGAAGTATGGTGACTCTCTAGGATAGCTTTCTATCTTCTCCCACTCAGGGACTTGTTTGATTTTTAAGTTGAATCTATATGTGAAGATTGCTCATAAATTGATACTTGCTCTGAAATATTATTTATTATTATTAATTTATCTTTAAAATATTTTAACCTTTATTAAAACTCTGTAATTTATAAAGTTGTTCATAATGCAGTTGTTTCATATATTTAGTATTTCAACACCAATCCCACTACAAGTGTGACCTTCCCTCCACCAATGTCCAAGTCACCACTCACCCCTAAGTCTGGCTCCTTAGCAGACAAAAATAATCTACTTTATATTGCTTGTTACAACTTAGCTCATAATGGTGTTTCTGAAATATTGCCTGAGAATTTATAAGCTGTTAGGTGCTAGGTAAGGCTTCTGTGTTATTGTTTTCATGCATTGAGCTTAGTGGTTTCTACAAAACCTTTACATCTAATTTTCTTTGTTCCTACCTGTCAATACTGTGAAGTTTGGAGATGTCACTTAACTGTGTATGCACCTCCTGTTCCATGAGCTGTGGAGCTGAGTTGATTCAGTGGCATGGTGTCTCAGCTGGGCTGTTTATATGCTGTCAGAAGTCAGGATTGGGTTGAGTGTTGGGCCTTCTGGTAGGGTGGGGAGTCAACTTAACTGCATCCCAAGAAGGCACTAGAGATCTGGGCCTGGAGGCCAGGTCTAGCTGGTCAAGTTGCTGTGTTTTTCTTCTCTGATTGCTCCTTTTTATTATTTGCCTGAATGCAGCTGAATCCTTTTTATTTGCTAGTTCTGTGCCCAGGTGATAATTATCCATATTCAGACTGATTGCTGAGTATCTAAAGTAGAAATCTGTATATTCATGGAATATTCTTTGTTTTCTGCATGTGCTTGATCTTGATGGTCCATAGGGAGAATCAGACAGTCTATTAATGACCTTTGCTAACAGAAATTTTGTTTTCCATAAGCTCCATCCTCAGTTCTCTCACCTAATAAAATCTGAGTAGGAGTGCTATATCTTATTGCTAGGGAACAAACCACGATTTTCTCTTGTATTGGATCCCGAGTGTCCAATGACAGACTAGGATTTTATACTAGTGTTTTTCATGCATGGATGATGAAATGAATGTATGTATTTACCTGATAACTGGTCATAAGTATTTTTATATAGGGTTCTTGAACTGGGCTAACACCACTCATGGGGTTATACTGACAGTCTCTGAATCTTTTGTTTGTCCTTCACTATCACCGACCTGACCAATAGTTACCTAATGATTGTTTGCTTTTTTTTGAATATAATTTATCTAGATGATGGTTGTTCATAAATGATCCAGACTGTCCATAGACCCATGTCTTTTTTCTTGTATCAGATCCTAATTTTTGGTGGGTATTCTTATTTCAACTTTGAACAAATATAGATAGAACACTTATCTTTCTTCAAGTTTCCTGGGTGTAGAGAAAAATTTATTGTGTTAGATCCAGAAACCTTATGGCTATACTCTTGTCAAGGGAAGGGGAACACTATCTTTCTCTGTCTCTGATTATCATAAAGTATTACTGAGCAGAGTATAATTGGATCCTCTTATCTATTGTACTGAACACAGACTGTGCAAATTATTGTATGTTAGTATACATTGAGGGTTCATAGCCATTTTTTTTTGTCCATCACTTGACACTTGACATCCTGTTATTTATTGATTTGCTCAAGTGGGCACCAGTAACATTTCCATTTGTCCCTGTCACATGCCAGGGTAGCCTAATGGCATCTACTTGCTCCAGGAATATGAAGAGCCTCAAACCGTTCATTCAGGTCTTGATGAAGAAGTCTGACCATCTTGTAGGTGCACAGCCATGTGATCTTTTGACATCCCGTGGGATCCAGTCGGTTATGGCTCTAGTTAGTGGTTGTCTCCAAATCTCATTACATGTCCAGCCACCTGATTTTCCACGCCTTGGCAAAAAGAGGCAGTGTCCCTGATTCTCGATTGTTGACAGAGGTCAGAACACTGGATTCCTTCTCTCACTTGATATTCCAAGCATAGCTCATTCGATTTCTCTTGGGAAACCTGAATAGCGTTCTCATCCTGCTTTTGTGGGGGCCAGGTCTCTGAGGCGTCTGTTAATGCAGGGAGAATAGTGGAGTTGCAGAGATGTGTCTGGTTCTTTGTCCTTTTAGCTGTTTCTTCGGTGCTCTTGAAGGCATTCCATTCTGCTCTCTTATTTCTGTGCAGCTCAGGTTTTAGGTCATTCATCATGTTGAGTTCTCGGCCTAGGTACCCATAACTGCTACATTCAGAGAAGTTAGATCACTAGATCACTAGATCACTAGACATCCCATTGTTCATTGATTTCCTCGAGTGGGCACCAGTAACATTTCCATTTGACCCTATCACATGCCAGTGTAGCCCAATGGTATCTGCTTGCTTCAGGAATACAAAGAGCCTCAAACCATTCGTTCAGGGTCTTGATGAAGAAGTCTGACCATTTTGTAGGTGGGCAGCCACGTGATCTTTTGATGTCCTGTGGGATCCAGTCGGTAACAGCTCTAGTCCAGTGGTCGTCTCCAAGTCGCATTACATGTCCAGCCTATCTGATTTTCGATGCCTTGGCAAACGAGACAGCATCCCTGACTCTGGAACAGCAACGGAGGTCGGAGCTTCAGATTCCTTCTCTCACTTGAGTGAGGCGTGATATTCCAAGCATAGCTCTTTCAATTCCTCTTTGGGAAACCCGTATAGCATTCTCATCCTGCTTTCGCAGGGCTCAGGTCTCTGAGGCATATGTTAATGCAAGGAGAATGGTGGAGTTGAAGAGATGTGCCTGGAACCAGAGGTTCTTTATCCTTTTAGCTATTTCTTCGATGATTTTGAAGGCATTGCATGCTGCTCTCTTTCTCCTGCGCAGCTCAGGTTTTAGGTCGTTCATCATGTTGACTTCTCGACCTAGGTACACATAACTGCTGCATTCAGAGATGTTTGTTCCATTGAGAGTGAATGGGGCCTCTGTAACTAGTTCATTTTTCATGAACATAGTTTTGCTGAGATTCAGCTGTAGACCTATCTTCCACATTCTCGGTCGAAGTCAGCCAGCATTTGTGCCGCTTTGCTAATGTTTGGTGTTATTAGAATGATGTCATCAGCGAAGCAGAGGTAGTGTAGTCGCAAACCGTCTATCTTCACTCCCATTCCTTCCAGTTCTAATTGTCGCAGGATGTTCTCGAGGGTGGCATGAGCTGTATTACGGATTCACCACCAGGATCTCACCATTCTACAAGGAAGTGATCATTGATGTCAAAAGTGGGGTTCGGCAGGATGATACCGCTTCAGCAGTTAGATATATCTGATATATCATTCAGATAGATATATCTATTCACTTAGGTGGATAGATATACATGATAAATCAAGAATAGAACAATGGGGTCTTTAAACCTTAAGAGATCAAATAAGTCATCCAGAGTGACCATAGGGATTCACAAATCCAAGAGAATAATTATGTCTTTGGAATCAGAATTTATTATGAGGAAGACATTAGTTGTGCTTAATGCTAAATCTGATAATATAGAAATAAACAATAGCCAGAATCTGGAAGCAACCCAGAGTGCCCGAAAATAGATGACTGGATAAAGAAGCTTTGGTACATCTACACAATGGAATACTATGCAGCTGTTAGGAAAAATGAAGTTATAAAATTTGCCTACAAATGGATGGACATGGAGAAGATTATGTTGAGCGAAATTAGCCAGAAGGAGAGAGAGACAGTTACAGAATGACTGCATTTATCTGCATAACATAAATATATAGGTACATATTATGATACCAATATCCAAGGTCAAGTGAAACATACATCAGGAGGTCCTGTCAAAGGTGGAAATTATCACAAACGTGTGGGAGTCAGAGGCTAGGTAAGACAGAAAATGGAACAGTGCGCTAACAATTGTGAGGGTACTAATGCCAACCTAGAACTGAGCATTAAATAGAGGCAAAAAGGATACACATGACAACCCTTTAATGTATGTTCTGTAATCCATAGTCTGGAGAGGAAGGAAAAGAGAAAGATAGAGAAATGGAAAGAAATAAAGAACCTGCCATGGAGGAGGGCTGGGGGGGAGGGGGAGGGAACCGGGACGTTGGTGGTGGGAGATGGGCACTGGTGGCGGGATGGGTACTGCTACACTGTATGACCAAAACCCAAATATGAACTTTTAATTGTATATCTTTGTAATTGTAAAAATAAAAAATTTAAAAAAAATGACTAAGATTTGATAAAACATTATCAACTGCCTTTTTATGTTCACTACATATGTACACATTTTGAACATGTATGTATATATACACATATCTTTATAAATCACACATGGTCAATGAAAATGCAATTTTATAAAAGGCATAAGGAATCTGTATGATTCACCTGGTCCACAATAATAGCTATGTAATATTTACATAAAGCTGTCAAAAATAGTAGAAACTATTGGTAATTATGACCATAATTTGACTACCATATATCAGCAATGCAACTAATCTTAGAGAAGGAGCATTTCTGAAGTCAATTTTATCTATACACAGAGTTTATGATAATAAGAAATCTAAGATAAAGGGGAGAAAGTCAAGCACTCATGTATGTTATGCGTTAGAGCACATTTTTCAATTTCCACCTGGCAAGCACTGAATAGTAATAGCTGGATAGTTATTCTTTTCCCAGTGTAGGAAATATACAAATAGGATATGCACTCAGAGAACTGGCAGAGTTTCAGGACAGTAAGCATTTTATAGCAATTAAATATCTCTGCTCATCTTTATAAGGATGATTCATTCATAATTATATACTGACTCACCCATATGTATTTTCTCTACTGTTTATTGTCAACACCAGCAGGAGGTATTCATTTTTGCTTGTATTAGCACCATATTTAGTAAAGAGAAATTTTACAGAAAATCATTTTTGGAATTCAGAATTTTTTTGTGTACATATGCCAACCTTATACTTTTTTCTGTCTTCCTTACTGACAAAACTGTATTTCCAAAGGATATGATCCTTGAACTGAGAATAGTTGTGAGAGAGGTGTGAATTTCATGAAAAGTGAATGGTTGTTTGGGTTTATATTTTGTTTGGTTTGGTGTTTGGGGTCATACCCCGCAGTACTCAGGGCTTACTACTGGCTTCTACTCAGGATTCACATTGCTGGTTGATTAATTTCCCTATAAACAAAGCTTAGGTCACTTCTCTGCCTTAAAGCTCCCAGTGTTTCTTGTATAAATTCAAATGTATATAGAAATTGTGCCTGTGAGCCTCCTGGAAAGCAGACATGAATTGTTACTTTTTTGAGATGGGTGAGGCATGGGGGCTATACCCAGTGGTTCTTAGGGTATGTTTGGTAACTACTTGATTCCCAAGCAAAAAACTTGGTGCTGCCTCCAGTGATTCCATGGGGACCCTGTGGTGGTGAGTATCAAAGTATGCATTGCATTGCAGCCATTGAGCTATCCCCCCTAAACCTGCACAAATATTTTATAGGCTGGAAAAAAGTGGTAAAAAAAAATTCAACAAAAGACATTTTAGTTGTGATAAATGCTAAAATCTTAGCTTCTGAATACAAAAGCAGTATACATGCAAAATAGAACATGAAGTTTGGCAACCTTGTGTAAAAGAGACTCTGTGTGGAAGGGACTGTGTGTGTGTGTGTGTGTAACTTAAAATGAGTGAGCAGTGTATTAGTGTCCAAAATTGTTGATATACATTTTGAGCACATTCATAGAAGTATAATATACAAAGGACATGGTATAGTTTATTTTTCCATTGTACACCAATAAAATCAGAGCTTCAATGTGAGTACATAGAGTTCTTATTTTTTGTCCACTGTTCAGATGCACAAACTGAGAGCCTACTACCAAGAGTATCCCACCCACACTGCAGAACCTGGCAAGCTACCTGTGTCGTATTTGATATGCCAATAACCAGTAACAATTACAGACTTCATTCTCATGACCTGAATGAATGGTTTGAGGCTCTTTGTCTTTCTGGAGTGAGCAGATACCCTTGGGCTACACTAGCATGCGACAGGACATATGGAGATACTACTGGTACCCACTCGAGCAAATCAATGAACAATGGGAAGACAAGTGATACAAGTTATAATAATAAAACACTGCTTAGAGTGTTGTACTCACTGGAAAATGCTGTTTTAAAGAGGGCTGGAGACAATTTGGAGAATGCTTCATCTGTATACCAAATAAATCTAAGTACAAGAACCATGGAAAATAGAGCTAGTATAGAAAAGTTGAAACTCACAGAATCGGGCATGCAAGATACACATGGTCTCCAACACTCCTCTAACTCATGGAGAGTCATGCCTGCCTGAACAGTCAAAGCAGGGTGTATCATGAGTTTTACTTTAGAAGGAAAGCTCAATTCCTAGTGGACAATTGTCTAGGGAACAAAGAATTTGCAATTAGAAGTAGAGCCCTATTTGGTACTGGTAAACTCCTGCTTACTGCTACAATTCATTCAGGAAGTCTGAAGGTCACAGTGTTGCTATCAGTAGACTGAGAGCTCTTGAAGTAAGCCATAGTTGACAGCAAACATGGCCATTCGTCAGTCTTTTATAATAGAGCAACCAGGATGATGGGGAGACTGGAAACCATCTATATCTATTTTATATATCAATCTCTCTCTATCTATCTCTCTCTCTCTCTATCTATCTATCTATCTATCTATCTATCTATCTATCTATCTATCTATCTATCTATCTATCTATCTATCTATCTATCTATCTATCTATCTATCTATCTATCTATCTATCTATCTATCTATCTATCTATCTATCCTATCCATCCATCCATCCACCACCCATCCATCCATCCATCTATCTATCTATCCTATCTATCCATATATCTATCATCTGTCTGTCTGTCTGTCTGTCATCTATACGTATGGTCACTGTACTATCTCACTGACCTCATTATGCCACAAACTTTGAAGTTGACTTTGTTGCTTCAAACCATATATATAATAGTTTTCCATATATAAGTCATATTTATTTCCATATATATAAAAAATTTCCTTTATATATAAATTATATATTTTTTCTTATATGTAAGTTATATATATATATATAACTGTTGTTTACCTTATATATAAGGAAAGCCATAATATCGCTTTCAAATATTTGTAAGACTCATGAAGAAGAGGGATTGCACTCAAGAATTTGGGTCCGTTTTGCAAATTAGAGAAATATAGCTTGGTATGTTGTAAGGAACAATTTTTAATAGAACTATTTGAACAATGAAATAACTGGATGTGTAGTTATTGGATTTTATTTCAGAAGGAATTTGGAACTAAATGAGATTTGGTAACTATCTAATCCATCCTTATGCCTATGATAAGTGGGACTGTTAGGTACAAATCAATAACAGGTTTTAAGGAAGGTATTGCCCATGTCTGCAACTTACTCTTTTCATAGCCTTTTGATAGCATATTCTTTTTTATAGTATAGCAAGCTATACTTTGAAGTCAGCAAGGCTGACTTTGACCGAAATGTGGAAAGATAGGTCTACAGCTGAATCTTAACAAAACTATGTTCATGAAAAATGAACTAGTTCCAGAGGCCCCATTCACTCTCAACGGAACAAACATCTCTGAATGCAGCAGTTATGTGTACCTAGGTTGAGAAGTCAATATGATGAACGACCTAAAACCTGAGCTGCGCAGCAGGAAGAGAGCAGCATGCAATGCCTTCAAAATCATCGAAGAAATAGCTAAAAGGACAAAAGAACTTCTGACTCCAGGCACATCTCTTCAACTCCACCGTTCTCCCTGCATTAACATATGCCTCAGAGACCTGGGCCCTGCGAAAGCAGGATGAGAACACTATTCGGGTCTCCCAATCAGGAATTGAAAGCGCTATGCTTGGAATATCATGCCTCACTCAAGTGAGAGAAGGAATCCAGAGTTCTGACCTCCGATGCTGTTCCAGAGTCAGGGACGCTGTCTCATTTGCCAAGGTCGAAAATGAGATGGGCTGGACATGTAATGCGATTTGGAGATGTGTGCTGGACTAGAGCCATTACTGACTGGATCCCACGGGACGTCAAAAGATCATGTGGCTGCCCTCCTACAAGACGGTCAGACTTCTTCGTCAAGACCCTGAACGAACTGTTTGAGGCTGTTGGTATTCCTGAAGCAACCAGATGCCATTGGGCTACATTGGCACGTGATAGGGTCAAATGGAAATGTTACTGGTGCCTGCTCGAGGAAATCGATGAATAATCGGGATGTCAAGTGATCAAGTGATTAAGCAAGCTGTACTTGGAGATGAAATGAGGTAGTTTTTTAGAATGGTATGAAGCATCAAAGAAACATTGGAGTGGATATCTGATAATCTTTCTCAAGTAAAAGCCATCATTTTATGAATCTGGCAAATACTTTTGCATGGCTTTATTGAGGCTAGTTATAGAACATTTATATCAATTTAGTTCAAGGACAAACGTGTTAACATGCCCAGAAATCTGTATTCTTCTGTATTCAGATTTAAGATTCTAATTCTAAAGAATTAGAATACAGATTCTTCTGAAATCTGTAATCTAATTCTTTCATGTTTCGAGCAAAAAAGGTAGCATGGGGTTCATCATGCTTCAATTCCTTACATGTTTCTGTTTACTGCTACATGTAAGGGTACACAGAGATCACCATTAATATGGTCTTATATACTAAGAATATTTCAGAATGTTATTTTCCTTAGATGTTTAAAAATAGCTGAATTCTGATAGAGTCAACTGTGTCTAACTGAGAATTTCTTTCTTTTTCAGTGTGATCAGTCAGTGGCACATGTGTGTTTTAGTCAGTAGGTCCAGATAGTAAGAGGGTGGGACAAGCAAGAGAAATCCCCAAAGGCAAGATCACTTAAAAATAATTTGTATAAACTTTTCTTGTCTCCTTAGCTGTCCTACTTTCTTCTTGTTCAGTGCACTAGAGAAGCAATATCCATTGTGTTCCTGTACGACTTGCTCCATGCTGACACAGATCAGTCATCATTCGAGATGTGTAGTCATAAAGGGGAGTTGTAGGTTGAATGGTTTCTTGTAGAAGCTATTTGCTACTGTTTAAGGAAGCAAAATTGCTATTATTGAGGTTGTTATTACTACAGGTGAAACATTTTCCTGTATTTCATAGCTGAGGCCAGTCTTGCTGCACACTCATAGATCCATGAGATAATGTTTGTTAAAAAAATGTAAGTCAATATATCTTATCTGGGAAGCATGTTGGTCAGACTGACTCCCAATTTATTTTTATTTTTTCCACATCCAGCACTGCTCCAGCTTACTCCTTGTACTCTGAAAGGCAAGCACCATACTCACTGTACTGTCTCTCTAATCTCCTAATGCGACAAACTTCCAAGTTGTCTTTGGTGAACTTCTCTGTTTCTTTCTCTAGCATTTATTTGATAAGTGTTTCTCTTCCCTAAAAAGGCAAGAATGTGCCTGTTAGGGCCAGAGAGTTTATAAGTTGGTTTAACAGATGAAAATTTGAGGACCATCCTCAGCAATGCTAGTTTACCCAGGGCCTTTTTGGGGATGCAAGAACCATAACCTAGCTAGAGTGGTGCTGGGGCATTCAGTGCTAAGGTTTGAGTTTGGTGCCTCCTACATTTCTATTGTATACTCTACCACTTGAGCTATCTGAGCCATCAGATTTAGTACTGTTTTTCTTCATTGCGCTATAAATAGAAGCATGAGGGAAGGTTTTGCTGCTAAAAATAGCTGGAAATACTGGAAAGGGAGTACTTTTGGAAGAAATCTCTGGCTCATATTTGAGAAAAAACTTATTGCTATGTCACAAGAGTCAAAAAGAGGAACTTAGTAAACACCTTCCCAGCTTTCCTGCACGGCTCACCTAGAATCATGTTCTAGAGAATAAATTTAGCTCTGTGTAATTGTGTGAGTCATTGTAGCAGTATCTAAGGTGTCCAAATCATTCACCAAACATTTACAAGATCTACCACAATCCAGATACTAACCTAACCCTTGAGTTGTAAGTAAGAAGAACCACATGGTTCTGGGATAGTATAGTAGATAGTATGCTTTCCTTGCATGTGGCTGACCCAAGTTGGTTCCCTGACATCCTACTTGGTGTCCTGCACCCACTAGGAGTAATCAATGAACTCAGAGCCAAGAATTAGCCCTGAGCACTGCTGGGTGTGTCCAAAAAAAAAAACAAAGCCAAAAAAACCCAAACCTCCAAAAGCACCTAAAACACACACACACACACACACACACACACACACACACACACACACAAAAGCAAAAGACACATGGTTCTGGTCCCCAAGAAGTTCGTGATCTAATGAGGGTGTAAATGGAAAATACCTGCCTAGAATATGACACGAAGATTATGATCAAGGTATTTACAAATTGCTGTTGAATGACAGATGAGGGAGTAACTCATTCTTCCTTGGAAAGGTCAAAGAATGTTTCCCAAGAGGGTGACATGTGTATAGGGACGTGTATTTGCTAGGTTCCTCATTTCCTACACTTCTCAGCACCTCCCAATACTGGTCATATAGTAGCAATGGAAATGTCATATTTATGTTTGGATTTAGAGAGCCTTATCCTTAAATTATTTCTACCAAAGGTCAAAATCTTTCCTAGATAATGGTGAGCTCTACCACTTTAATTTTGCTCCATTTTTATTGCCAAAAAATGCTGCCACTGCTTATTCAGGGGGTCTCTGGGTTTCTATTCCTTTATTAATTGCCTCTCATCTTATCTTCTATGACTTTTCATCCTGCCCATCCTCTGTATTATGCCAAATACTTAATAATTAATCTCATATTCAAGGTCTAACTTTTAATACGGTTTTGTATGTACCAAAATGCTCTCACCTTTTTATAGTTAGTCTGAAGGCCAGTAATAGGCTGAATGACTAATGATTATTTGTGAGAGAAGAGGATTATTGAGTTTGACAGTTAAACAGAATCATCTGCATTCTATTTGCCCTTTTCTGCCCCTGTATTGTATGGGGAGGATATTCAAGAGGTGTGAAGTAACAATAGTATAAAAATTATTCTTAGCTGTAAAATTCTATAATGATCATAAAAAAAATGTACTGAGCTGCAGTTCCAAGTACGTCTTTATATCACCAGCGGCATACTTTTTGGTGGTTTGACAGCTGGGCCACACCCTGCTGTGTTTTTTTTAGGGTGGGAGGATGGGACCATTTATGACTCCCCATATTCAGGAGTGACCCACAACAGTGTTCAGGGAACCATATGTAGTGCCAGAGATTCTGACTGGGTTAGACAGCTGCAGGGCAAGAGCTTTACCTCCCATACTGTCTCCCCAGCCTCTACTGATAATTTACTTATGTGAAAGTGATAGTTTATCCAAGAAGTCTGATTTTGTAATGGTGAAGCTGGTCAATCATCAATTTACTTCTTTTATCAGCAGTCATTGTCGTCGTCGTCGTCTTCTTCTTCTTCTTCTTCTTCTTCTTCTTCTTCTTCTTCTTCTTCTTCTTCTTCTTCTTCTTCTTCTTCTTCTTCTTCTTCTCCTTCTCCTTCTCCTTCTCCTTCTCCTTCCTCCTCCTCCTCCTCCTCCTCCTCCTCCTTCTTCTTCTTCTTTCCTCCTCCTCCTTCTTTCTTCTTCCTCCTCCTTCTTCTTATCCTTCTTATTCTTCTTCTTCCTCTTCCTCTTCCTCCTCTTCTTCCTCCTCCTCCTTCCTTCTTCTTCTTCCTCCTCCTCCTTCCTTCTTCTTCTTCCTCCTCCTCCTTCTTCTTTTCCTTCTTCTTCTTCCTCTTCCTCTTCCTCCTCTTCTTCCTCCTCCTCCTTTCTTCTTCTTCTTCCTCCTCCTTCTTTTCCTTCTTCTTCTTCTTCCTCTCTTCCTCTTCCTCCTCTTCTTCCTCCTCCTCCTTCCTTCTTCTTCCTCCTCCTCCTTCTTCTTTTCCTTCTTCTTCCTCTTACTCTTCCTCCTCTTCTTTCTCCTCCTCCTTCTTCTTTTTCTTTTTTCTTCTTCTTCCTCTTCTTCCTTCTTCTTCCTCTTCCTCTTCCTCCTCTTATTACTCCTCCTCCTTCCTCCTTCTTCTTCCTCCTCCTCTTCTTCCTCTTCTTTCTTCTTCCTCTTCCTCCTCTTCTTCCTCTTCCCTTCTTCTTCCTCCTCCTCCTTCCTCTCTTCTTTTTCTTCCTCTTCCTCCTCCTCTTCTTCCTCCTTCCTTCCTTCTTCTTCTTCTTCTTCTTCTTCCTATTCTTTCTTCTTCCTCTTCTTTCTTCTTCTTCCTCTTCTTTCTCTTCTTTTTCCTCTTCCTCTTTCTCCTCTTCTTCCTCCTCCTCCTCCTTCTTCCTTTTCCCTCTTCTTCTTCCTCTTCTTTCTTCTTCTTCTACTTCTTCCTCTTCCTCCTCTTCTTCCTCCTCCTTCCCTTCTTCCTTCTTCTTCCTCTTCTTCCTCCTCCTTCTTTTTCTTCTTCTACTTCTTCCTCTTCCTCCTCTTCTTCCTCCTCCTCCCCTTCTTCCTTCTTCCTCTTCCTCCTCTTCCTCCTCCTCCTCCTCCTTCTTCTTCTTCTTTCTTCTTCATCTTCTTCCTCTTCCTCTTCTTCATTCTTCTCCTTCTTCCTTCTTCGTTCTCTTCTTTCTTCTTCTTTTTCTTCTTCCTCTTCCTCCTCTTCTTCATCCTCCTTCTTCCTTCTTTTTCTTCTTCTCCTCCTTCTCCTCCTCCGCCTTCGCCTCCTCCTCCTTCTCCTCCTCCTCCTCCTCTTCCTTCTCCTCCTTTTCCTCTTCCTCCCTCCTTCTTGTCCTCCTCCTTGTCCTCCTCCTCCTCCTCCTCTTCCTCATTCTCCTCCTCCTCTTCTTTTTTTAATATAAGTAGTTACTTTCATAGTGTCTTATAGCTTTCAGTGACTCATCTCTATCTTAAGATTTCATTTGCCCAAACTGTTCAGGGCCAGATTTCTCTAAGATTTATAAAAACGTCTTCAATGCTGAGAAGTTCACCAGGAAAATGATGTGGAACCCAGATCCTTTGACTCGATTACTTCAGAATGTATTCCCTTTCCTCCTATAGTACTTAAGGAGAAAGAAGTATTATTTTCTAATTTCCTTTGTTTAAAATTTTCAATCCACATGACCTACTTTCCATCTCTTCTTCCACATTTTTACCCTTTCTCTTTTGGGTCTCATTATGGCTTGTGCACTATAAGTGTACTTCTGTGGCCCAAATAAATTACTGCCGAGTTATATGTGATTTATTGCAGTGTGGCTATATTTCAATTAGTATCTTTATTCATTCATTCATTCATTCGTTCATTTTTTTGCTTTTTGGGTCACACCCAGCAATGCTCAGGGGTTTCCCCTGGCTCTGCACTCAGGAATTACTCCTGTCGGTGCTCGGGGACCATTTGGGATGCCTGGAATTGAACCTGGGCTGGCATGGGCCTGCCACGTGCAAGGCAAATGCTCTACCCGCTGAACTATCACTCCGGCCCAGTATCTTTATTTTTTACTCTGTAATTCCTATATTTAAAAAACTGTTGGGACTGGAAAAACTACTCAGAAAAATTAATTTGTGTTTTCATGTTTATTGCAGCACTATTCATGATAGCCCAAATCTGGAAACAACCCAAGTGACTAAGAATAGATGACTGGATGAAGTAACTTTGATACATATACACATTGTAATACTACTCAGCTATAGGAAAAGATGAAGTCATGCAATTTTCTGCTATGTAGATGAATCTAGAGTGTATTATACTGAATGATATTCAGATAGTCAGAAAGAAAGGGACAGACACAGAATAATCATTCTGATATGTAGGATATATAGATATATTATAAGGGAATAACAAGTGGCCAAAGGCAACAGAACCTTAGAATTAGTCTGTTGAATGGATCTCACCATGGCAGTGGGAGAGGGGTGAATTGAGATGGGGAACACTCAGTGAAGGGCGTGGTATTAGAACATTGTATACATTGTATAATCCTGCTATTAATAGCATTGCAAATTTCAGTGCCTAAAATAAAAAACAAGTACATTAACCAAAAACTTTTAGGACCAGAGATATGGTACAAAAAATGTAAAGTATTTACTTCGTGGCTGACCCGTTTGATCCCTGACACATGTGGTACCTGGTCACCTAGAGTAACCCCCTGAGAGGAGGTCTATAGGGAGTAAGCCCTAGACACTGTAGGTGTGGCCTAATGTAAACCCCCTTTAAAAATTAGAAAAGCCCTTGATGAAAGTTTATATAATGCTGATTTAATGTGCCTGTCTTGTCACTAGTTGTGTCTTTATTCAGTAAATAAAGTTACAGACCAGACTGGAACAATATCAACTGCAAAGGCATTGGAATCTAAGCTCAGCTGAGTTTTCCCCCATGGGCATTCTATTTTTTACTGCCCTATGAACAAAGGTAAATTGCCTAGTCTCTCTGAGTCCTTGAAGTGGGGATAAAATGCATGTTTTAATCGACCTTGGGTGAGGAGCAGTTTTGAGTCACACTGGCAGTACTCAGGGCATGCTTGTGGGTCTGTGTGCACATGGCTCAGTCCATGTGGTGCTCGAGGGAACTGTGTGTGATGCTGGAGATCAAACTCATTTGACTGCATGTGAAACAAGTATCTCACTTGGGGCACTCTACCCTGTCCTGTTTTGTTGTTGTTAAGTTTTGTGAGTGCTTGGATATTAGCCCTTTGATGTGTGATGAACAAATAATTTCTGTGACTTTTTTATTCTAGTCACAATTTATTTTGCAGTGTTAGAAGCATTTTATTTTGACATAGTCTCAGTTGTTTATTTTTACTTCTACTTGCTTTGTAAGTGACAATGAGTCATTGAAGATATTTTTAGAGTCAGTATCATAGAGAATTATGCCTATGTTTTCCTGTTTGTAATTTTTTGGATTTGGGTCTAATATTGAGATCTTTGATATATTTTGTATGAACTTTTGTGTATGGTGTGAGATAGGGCTGGGGGTGGGTGGTGGTGAGAGAGAAACTTGAGGCATCGATGAGGAGATACTGACACCTGCTGGTGCTGGGACATTGGATGTCTGAAACTTATTAACAGTAAATTATGGTGCCATTGGGCTACACTGGCACGTGATAGGGCCAAATGGAAATGTTACTGGCTCCCGCTTGAGCAAATCGATGAATATCGGGATGTCAAGTGATCAAGTGATGGTGCCTAAGTAGAAATTGAGAAAAAAATTGCCTATTTTAAGGAGCTGTTGAGAACATTAAATAAGGTAATTAAGTTATTTAGGGAACTATCGATTTTTTAAGTTATATTAAAACTTTTAGCTATTTTAATATACTAATCAGAGTTTAGTTGCTAATCTGATACTGGCTAATTTAACTGGGCGTACCTATGTGTGTTTATAGTAAGAGAGGATCTCAGAATATAAATTGTCTTCTTCAGGGACTTTTCATTTTAGGGGATATTTTCCTAGATATCTCATGAAAAATAATGCATTACCATCTTAACAATGTTAATTCTCCCCATCCATGAGCAGGGAATGTGTTTCCATTTCCTCGTGTCCTCTTTTATTTCTTGAAGCAGTGTCTTGTAGTTCTCTTTGTATAGATCCTTTACACACTTGGTTAAGCTGATTCCTAGGTATTTGATTTTCTGTGGCACAATTGTGAATGGAATCGATTTCTTAATATCCCTTTCTTCTCTTTCATTATTTGTGTATAGGAAAGCCACCGACTTTTGGGTATTGATTTTGTACCCTGCCACTCTACTATACCTATCTATTGTTTCTAAGAGTTTTTGGGTCGAGAGTTTAGGGTTCTCTAGGTATAATATCATGTCATCTGCAAATAATGATAGCTTGATTTCTTCCTTGCCTATCTGAGTGCCCTTAATGTCCTTTTTCTTCTCTGATTGCTATGGCGGAGTACCTCCAGTACTATATTGAATAAAAGAGGTGAGAGAGGGCAACCTTGTCATGTTCCTGATCTTAAGGGAAGGCTTTCAATTTTTCCCCCATTGAGAATGATACTCGCTGTGGGCTTTTGGTAGATGGCTTTGACTATCTTGAGGAAGCTTCCTTCAATTCCCATTTTCTGGAGGGTTTTAATCATGAATGGGTGCTGGATCTTGTCAAATGCTTTTTCTGCATCTATCGATAGGACCATATGGTTTTTATTTTTTCTCTTATTGATGTGATGTATTATGTTGATTGATTTGCGAATGTTGAACCATCCTTGCATTCCCGGGATGAATCCTACTTGGTCATGATGTATGATCTTTTTGATGAGTCTTTGGATTCTGTTTGCTAGTATTTTGTTGAAGATCTTAGCATCTGTGTTCATCAAGGAGATTGGTCTGTAATTTTCCTTCTTTGTATTGTCTCTCCCTGCTTTGGGTATCAGGGTGATATGTGCCTCGTAGAAGCTGTTTGGGGAGTGTTTCTGTTTCTTCTATTTCCTGGAAGAGCTTGAACAGGACAGGCAGTAGGTCCTCCTTAAAGGTTTGGTAGAATTTGCCAGTGAACCCATCTGGACCTGGGCTTTTGTGTTTGGGCAGACTTTTAATTACTGTTTCAATTTCCCCGATGGTGATAGGCTTATTTAGGTATTGGAGGTCTTCTTGTTTCAATCGTGGGAGGTTATAGGACTTCAGGAATTTATCCATTTCTTCTAGGTTCTCATGTTTCGTGGCATACAGGTTCTCAAAATAACCTCTGACGATCTTTTGTATTTCTGTTTTTTCTGTTGTGATGTCACCATTTTCATTTCTGATTCTGTTTATTTGGGTTCTCTCTTTCCCTGTCCTTACAAGTCTTGCCAGTGGCTTGTCGATCTTGTTTAATTTTTTCAAAAAACCAGCTCTTGGTTTCATTAATCTTTCGGATTGTTTTTTTTGGTTTCCAGGTCGTTGATTTCCTCCCTAAGTTTCACTATTTCCTTCCTTCTGCCTGGGTTGGGCTTCCCTTGTTGGTCTTTTTCTAATATTTTCAGCTGTGAGGTCAGGTTATTTATATGGGCCCTTTCTTCTTTTCTGATGAATGCTTGCAGAGCTATGAACTTTCCTCTTAATACAGCTTTTTGCTGTGTCCCACAAGTTCTGATAGTTGGTATCTTCATTGTCATTTGTTTCTAAGAATCTTTTGATTTCCTGTTTGATTTCTTCTATGACCCATTTGTTGTTCAGCAGTGAGCTGTTTAGTTTCCAGGTGTTTGGTTTAGCTCCCTGCTTCTGTGTATGGTTCACTACTATTTTCAGTGCATCGTGATCTGAAAAGATAGTCGACACAATTTCAATCTTTTTTATTTTATTGAGGTATGCTTTGTGGCTCAGTATATGGTCTATCTTGGAGTATGTTCCATGTGCACTGGAAAAAAAAGTGTATTCAGCTTTTTTGGGATGAAAAGCCCTGTATATATCAACCAGCTCTCTTTCTTCTATTTCTTCCTTCAGGTCCAGTATTTCCCTGGTGAGTTTCAGCCTCGTCGATCTATCCATAGTCAATAAGGCAGTGTTGAAATCTCCGACTATTATTGTGCTACTGTTAATGTCTTCTTTGAGGTCTATTAATAGTCGTTTTAAGTATTTTGCTGACCCCTCGTTTGGCGCATATATGTTTAGCAGTGTGATTTCTTCCTGGTATACATACCCCTTAATTATTAAGAAATGGCCTTCATTGTCCCTTTTGATCTTTTTCAGCCTGAAATCTATATTGTCAGATACGAGTATGGCCACACCCGCCTTTTTGGAGGGGTTGTTTGCGTGGAGAATGGTCTTCCAGCCTTTGACTTTGAGTCTATGTTTGCTCTGGTTATTCAGATGTGTTTCTTGTAGGCAGCAGAATGTTGGATTCAGTTTTTTAATCCATTTTGCCACCCTGTGTCTCTTAATTGGTGCATTTAGACCGTTGACGTTGAGCGAGATTATTGTCATTGGATTTTGTGCCATCTTTCTGTTTAACGTTGTTGTGGTTTTGGGTTGTCTTATTTTACAATAGACCCTTCAATCCTTCTTTTAGAGTTGGTTTTGAGTCTATGAATTTCTTGAGTTGTTGTTTATCCATGAAGTTGTGTATCTTTCCTTCGGCATCTGAAAGTAAGTCTAGCTGGGTAAAGAATTCTTGGTGAGGCCTGGAGTTCATTGAGTCTTTTCACTATATCCCACCATTGTTTTCGGGCTTGGAGTGTTTCATCTGAGAAGTCTGCTGTAAATCTCAGGGATGCTCCTTTGTATGTGATTTCCTTCTTTGATCTTGCTGCTTTCAGTATTCTATCTCTGTCTATCGTTTTTGTCATTTTAATAAGGATGTGTCTTGGAGTATTCTTATTGGGGTTTCTTTTAGCTGGTATCCTTCAGACCTCCTGTATCTGGGAGCATGCTTTCTTCAGTTCGGGAAACTTTTCAGCAATGATGGCTTTGACAGTATCTTCTTCATCAGGGTTTTCTTCTTGACCTTCTGGCACCCCAATGATGCGTATGTTGTTCCTTTTTGGCTTCATCCCGATTTTCTCTGGTAGTCTGCTCGTTCAATGCGGTTCCTATAAGGATTCCCATGACATTCTTTAAAGAAATTGACCAAACACTTCTGAAATTCATATGGAATAATAAGCCCCCACGGATAGCTAAAGCAATCCTTGGGAAGAAGAAGATGGGAGGCATCACCTTTCCCAACCTCAAACTGTACTACAAAGCAGCAGTAATTAAAACAGCGTGGTACTGGAATAAAAACAGACCGGTGGGCCTATGGAATAGAGTTGAGTATCCTGACACCCACCCTCAAAGACATGATCAGTTAATCTTTGATAAAGGTGCAAAGAGTCCAAACTGGAGTAGGGAAAGCCTCTTCAACAAGTGGTGCTGGGAAAACTGGACAGCTACATGTAAAAAATGAATTTGGACCTGTGTCTAACACCTTGCACAAAAATCAGTTCAAAATGGATTAAAGATCTCAATGTCAGACCTGAATCCATAAAGTATGTTGAAGAAAATATAGGAAAAACCCTCCACGACATCGATGCTAAAGACATCTTCAAAGGTGAAACACCATTAACAAAGCAACTAGAAGAAAATATAAATATATGGGACTACATGAAACTGAAGAGCTTCTGCACCTCGAAAGAAACAGTGACCAAGATAGAAAGACAGTCGACAGAATGGGAAAGAATATTCACCCAATACCCATCTGATAAGGGGTTAATATCCAGGATATATCAGGCACTGGTACAGCTATATAAGAAAAAACAGCCAACCCCATTAGAAAATGGGGAGAGGAGATGAACAGAAACTTTGACAAGGAAGAAATCCGAATGGCCAAAAGGCATATGAAAAAATGCTCATCATCACTAATCATCAGAGAGATGCAAATCAAAACAACAATGAGATATCACCTCACACCACAGAGAATGGCCCATATCCAAAAGGGTAAAAGCAACAAGTGCTGGCGTGGATGTGGGGAAAAGGGGACTCTCATACACTGTTGGTGGGAATGTCGACTTGTACAACCTTTCTGGAAAACAATATGGACATTCCTCCAAAGACTAGAAATTGAGCTCCCCTTTGACCCAGCCATACCGCTCCTGGGAATATACCCTGGAAAGCCAAAACGCACAGCGGAAACACAATCCGCACTTTTATTTTCATAGCAGCACTGTTCACAATAGCCAAAACCTGGAAACAACCAGTATGCCCGAGAACTGATGACTGAATAAAGAAACTGTGGTACATCTACACAATGGAATACTATGCAGCTGTCAGAAAAAATGAAGTTATGAAATTTTGCTATAAATGGATGGATATGGAGAGAATCATGTTGAGTGAAATTAGTCAGAAGGAAAGAGAGAGACATAGAATGACTGCATTTATTTGCATGGCATAAATATACTAGGTGATCTTACCAAAACTGGAAATTACCACAAGCGTGTGGGAGTCAGAGGTTGGTTTAGATAGAGAAAGGAACATGAGTGAATAAATGTCTAAAGTTCTGATACTAACATAGACTGAGCATTAAAGACAGACAAAAAATGCAAATGATGGCTTCTAAGTGTACCGTAGTGCAACCCACAATGTGTGGGAGAAGGAGGAGAGAGAGAGGGAGAGGAGAGGAGATAAAAGAACCTGCCATTTAGGCGGGATGTGGGAGGGGGAGGGAATTGGGGACATGGGTGGTGGCTGAGGGGCACTGGTGGAGGGCGGGGTGCTGGAACACTGTGTGACCGAAACCCCCAAGCGTGAACAACGTTGTAATTGTATATCTCACGGTGGTATAATAAAATGTTAAACAAAAAATAAACACTCATTTACATTTTTTAAAAAAAAATAATGCATTAGCTATAGTATGGGTTTGGGTCCTTGCACTCTCTTTCCTAAACTTCAGGCAATCAGAGTAGGTTTTCATATCTCTTAGGGCAATTGTGACTTACAAGTATAGTGCCACCAAATAGTGTGTTTCATTTTCTGATTTACTCCACATTTTATACCCTATAAATGAAGACCTTAGACAGAAAAAATATTACAGGAGAGATCCGGGAGCTTGGTAATAAGAAAACAGTCTAGAGAAACAAGATGGGGCAGAATAGGACCACTCTACTGATTGGTTAAAAATAAAAACTACATTCATTATTTCTTAATGTCCCTGACTGACTTTGACTTTGAATATCCTATAATGGGCACTCTTGTCCTCCACCCCCCACATCTTCAATTAAAGGTAATGTTCTGTCTAAAGTCACACTTTAATTACTTAATGCCATTCATTTGGCATTTGGGGGACATAGGTATTTGGTAGGGGTTCTGGAGACCTACTCATAAGAACATTTAGCTCAGGGATTGTGTCTATGGCTCACCCTGTCCTCTCCTTAGCTGGCTCTCACCCAAGACCTTCCTTTAGCTGGCACTGCTCCTGGCATATTGTTCTTTATTTCTGGTTTCAATTTTTGTTTATTTCTCCTCCCCTATCAAAACCCTCAGATGACATGGCCTCTAACCCAATTTCTAGTTGCTTTCACTCTTAAGACTGTTATTTCACTGTTCTGCTGAGTTAAATTTCTTTAATTTGTGCCCCACACCTGGCACCTTGATGACTTTAATATTTAGGGTGTTAGATTAATTCTCTATTTGTGTGACTAAAAAGGAGCATTAAGTAGTAATTATCTACGAATCATCAAGTGACTATAAGATGTCTAAAAAAGGGAAGTGTGGGGGAGAGATGCAAGTTAGCTTTTGATGAACATGAAGATAAGGTGGACATGAAGATAAGGAGGGAAGAGGCAGTCATGTCTGCATGTGTGTTGCATGTGTGTGTGTGTGTGTGTGTGTGTGTGTGTGTGTGGTGTGCTGGGACAGAACCCAGGTCCTTATGCAAATGCTCTACCACTGAGCTGTAGTCCTAGCTCAAGATACTCTTTTTTTTTCAAGTGAGATTGTCAGTAGTGTTTAGGACTACTATTGGCTGTGTGTTTGTAGGGGCATTTCCCTACAATGCTCAAGCTCAAGGGACCATGTGGTGCTAGGGATCAAATGAGGGTCAAATATGAGGGTCAAATACATACAAGGCAAGTGCCTTAACTCCTATACTATCCTTTTATTCCAGCACTATTTTCATATATGTTTGCATCCTAGACTTTTGCTGGTGGGGAGAGGTGACTTTGTTTTCAATCATAATCAGAAAAATACATGTGTCACATGTTTACAAATTGATGAATTTTCTCAAACTGATTTACCAAACTAACCAGCACAAAGATTAAGAAATAGACTATTACCAACATCCCAAAGAAGTCCACAATTATACTCAATTTCTGGCACTTCTGACTCCCCAAAAGAATTAACATAATGAAACTTCTAATGCCAAATATTAAATTTGCCTATTTTTTTATTTTACAAAAAGGAATGATGCAGTATGCCCCAACTGTGTTCACTGCCAGACTATTTACAATAGGCAATATATAGAAATATAGAGAACACTGAAGCATGACTTGGTAAAGAAAATATGAATGACCATGGAACTACTCTGGTATGAAAAAATGAAATATTGCCATTTGTGACAATACAGGTGGAAAATGAGATGAAATAAGCGAGAAAGACAAATATTATATGATTTTGCTCAACTATGTAATGCACAAGAATAATGCAAATGCATATGTAAAACAAAACCCTTTTTAGATTTTTAAAGAAGTTAGGTGGTGTGTGTAAAATGATTAAGAGAGTCGATTGTATGGGGATGAGTGTAAATGAGTTTTGGTAGAAATCATGATGTGGGGTATACAGATGTTGAATTGTGCTACATACTTAAAGTATAAGAAGACAAAGTATCATTGGTAAAGTGATTATATAGGAGCTGTGAGATAGCTAAATGGAGTGGAGTTCATGCCTTGCCTGTGTGAAGAACTGAGTTCAGTCACTGGTTCTATGTTATTATGCTGAATGCAGCCTTGGGCAGACTCATATTATGCTGAGTGCAGCCTTGGGCAGACTACAGGGTCCAAGCACGGTATGATCAGGTCTGCATCACCATGTTGACAGAACACTGTACTCCCAACCCCACAAGGTAATCATGCAGCAATATTTTAATTGCTGACTACTTTTATTTAACACCCATGTTTTGGTAGCTATTTAGTCTCATTGTTTTATTGAATTGCACAAATGTATTTAAAATGAAATATTCTTATTGTTTATGGATAGCTTCCAATTTTTTGACTGATTAAAAATAGTGAAAATGTACACATTCTCGTACAAGACATTTGGTTATTACATGCATACATGTCTCACGTCTTTCTAGTTTTCTGAAATGATCCTTTGGTCATTTGCAAATGATCTATTATTGGTTTTGAAAGAATATGTGAAAAGTATGAGGATAAGACAGAGATACGAAAGTAAGTCACAGCATTAGCCATCAATTATATTTTGTGAATATTTTTGTGGTCCAGGTATTTAAAAAACTTATTGTCCCTTGGGTTATTTTAATAAAACAAATTCAAGAGCCTGTGCGTTTGGACAATGAAAGGCAATGTCGGTACTCCTGACTTGGAACCACTTTCCTACTCCTTTATCATGTAGTGATGAAATCACTGTATCACTGTCTGTATCACTGTTTTCCCGTTCATCATTGATTTGCTTGAGCAGGCACCAGTAACACCTCCATATGACCTGTCTCATGCAAGTAGAGCCCAAGGGCACCTGCTTGCTCCAGGAACATAAAGAGCGTCAAACATCCCATCAGGTCATGGGAATGAGGTCTATAATTGTTACTGGTATCTGGCATATCAAATACGACACGGGTAGCTTGCCAGGCTCTGCCATGCGGGTAGCATACTCTTGTAGTCATCTCAAAATCCAGCATTTATCGATGAACCACATGGCGCAGCGGCCGCGCGAGCCAGGCTATAATAGGCTGGTCTGCTGGGTGGAGTTCTGATGAGGGGGAAGTCCGGATGTGGAAAATGGAGGTCCTCATGGAGTGGGGGGGTCGTCTATCTTGTTGTGAGGCTCTGCTGGGGTGGCGGGCCAGGGCTAGAACCTGCCATCCCTCCCGGGCACCTCATGAGCAGCTGGCACAGTGAGAGCCAGTAGCAGCTCTGCCCCATGTCTGTGAGTCTCTCACAGACATGCTGATTATTGTGATGCAATACATATAATATATAACACATAAAGTATATAGTATATATACACTACATAAATATATACAATACACACATATAATACATAAAATATAGTGGAATAGAAGTATTTGGCTTTTATTGCCTCAGTGTTAAAATCTAATCAAATCCTCATTTCCTGTGACCTTGGGCAAGACAGTTACTTAATTATGCTTGTATTTTTCTCATCTCTAAAATATGGATAATGACACTACTTACCTCAAGGTTATTAGGAGGATTAAATTAGTTAATCCATTCTGCTGGGACCCTTTGGCTAAATGCTTGATGAATATAGCATGGGTGGTTCAGTGGTAAATGCTTGATGAATATGTAAGCAATCAATGCATCATACATACTACAAGGATCACAGGTGTGTCTTTGAACCCTAGGTTCAGAAATCTTGACCTGTGGCTTTAATTTGATAAATAATTGTGATCAGCAATTGTCTGTGAGAGACTCACAGACATGTGCAAGGCAAATGTCCCACCTGCTGGACTATCACTCCGGCCCAGCTCAGTTCTTTAGAGGAGCTGTTTTGGCTTTTGGGTCACACCCAGCAGTGCTCATGGGTTACTCCTGGCTCTGCCCTCAGGAGTTATTCCTGGCAGTGCCTGAATAATCAGCATGTCTGTGAGAGACTCACAGATATGGGGCAGAACTGCTACTTGCTCTCCCTGTGCCCAGCCGCTCACTAGGCGCCCAGGAGGGATGGCAGGTTCTAGCCCTGGCCCGCCACCCCAACAGAGCCTTGCAACAAGCCAGACGACCCCCCCCACTCCATAAAGGCCTCCATTTTCCACATCCGGACTTCTCTCTCGTCAGAACTCCACCCAGCAGACCAGCCTATCACAGCCTGGCTCGTGTGGCCACAAGCAGCCGTGCGGTTCATCAATAAATGCTGGACTTAGAGATGACTACAAGAGTATGCTACCTGCACGGCAGAGCCTGGCAAGCTACCCATATTGTATTTGATATGCCAAATACCAGTAACAATTATAGACCTCATTCCGGAATGAATTGAGGCTCTTTATGTTCCTGGAGCAAGCAGATGCCCTTGGCTCTACTAGCATGAGGCAGGACATATGGAGATGTTACTGGGGTCCGCTCGAGCAATTCGATGATGAACGGGAAGCCAGTGATACGGTGATCAGCTTTTATAAGATTAATTTATGAGGTTAATTTAAAGAATGATCTCTCTCATATGTGATATATAAAGAAGCATAGTGTGGGAATAACAAGTGCCCAGGTAACACAACTTGGAGCCATAGCTGTAGTACAGGGGGTAAGGCATTTGCCTTGCACACAACTGACCCGGGTTCAATCCCTGACACCCCTGAGCACTGCCAGGAATAACTCCTGAGGGCAGAGCCAGGAGTAACTCATGAGCACTGCCGGGTGCTGACCCCAAAAGCCAAAACAGCTGGTCTAAAGAACTGAGGTGGGCCGGAGTGATAGTCCAGCAGATGGGGCATTTGCCTTGCACACAGTCAACCCAGGTTCGATCCCTGGCATCCCATATGCTCCCCAGGCACTGCCAGGAGTAATTCCTGAGTGCAGAGCCAGAAGTTACCCCTGAGCATCACTGGGTGGACCCAGAAAGCAAAAAAATTGAAAAATAAATAAAATTGGGGCCGGAGCGATAGCCCAGCGGGTAGGGTGTTTGCCTTGCATGCGGCCGACCGGGTGTCGGCCTGGGTTCAATCCCCAGCATCCCATATGGTCCCCTGAGCACCGCCAGGAGTAATTTCTGAGTGCATAGCCAGGAGTAACCCCTGAGTGTCACCGGTGTGACCCAAAAAGCAAAAATAAATAAATAAATAAATAAATAAATAAATAAATAAATAAATAAATAAATAAATAAATAAAATTAAAGAATAAAGAACTGAGCTTTCTGTGCCAGAGGGATGGCAGGCGTGAGGGAAGATGGAAGTTTCAAGAGGGGACCCTGAGACATTTGTGGAGAGAAGTCATTCTGGTAGAGAATATGGAGCTCTATGATTATATTGTAAATCAAAATGACTCATAAAAAAGGACTAACTTATGCAATTTGCTGCTATGTGAATGTTTGTAGAATATCATGCTAAGTGAAGTTAATCAGAACTAGAGGTATAGATACAAAATAATCTCTTCTCTATGTTGTATATAAAATAAAGTAATAAGGGAATAATGGCGAAAGAACATAAGAACTGGTCTACAGAACTAGCTTACCTTGAGGGGTGCTGAGGGAATGGAAGGTTGAGGGCAAAAGACACTGAGATGGCGG
Organism: Cryptotis parvus; assembly: GCA_021461705.1. NCBI lineage: Eukaryota > Metazoa > Chordata > Mammalia > Eulipotyphla > Soricidae > Cryptotis > Cryptotis parvus. The sequence continues at coordinate 63,289 of JAJIBD010005579.1, read as the reverse complement.
TGGAAGTGGAAACTCCTGAAGAGGATTTAGAATGGAGCAATGTGTTCATGAAGCTGTAACAGTATAGTGAATCATGGTAACCTTTTACTTGTCCATCTCTCGCTTTTCTCTTATTTACGCTGTCATCTCTCCTTTGACACTGTTATGATTAGGAGTTGCACACTTTCTTATTTGTAGTGCTTACACCTGATTGTGGTGCTTGCTCACCCAACTTTGGTGCTTACTAGAGCTTGTTCTGTAGTTGTGGTGCTTATACGTTTTCTGGGGGGATCACACTCTTTTAAAACAGATTTTAATTTAAGTAAAAGGATTAACTATATGCTTAATCATACTTCTGGGGGCTGGAGCTGTAGTCTAGTGGGTAGGGCATTTGCCTTGCATGCAACTAACCCGAGTTCGATCCCCCATATGGCATCCCATATGGTCCTCCGAGCAACGCCAGGAGTAATTCCTGAGTGCAGTCAGTAGTAACCCCTGAGCATTGCCAGGTGTGACCCAAAAATAAGAAAAAAAGAAAAAATCATAATTCTTTTACGTGCTTATGTCATTCCAGTACCACACCCTTCACTAGAGAGACTGCTTTGCTGGGGGGTCACACTCTTAAGTTGTGGTTCTTATGCACATTTTGATTATCTCACAATACGACTGTATTGCTAACACATGTGATCACTCGGGTTGTACTCATGGCCACAGTGCTTGTATGTTAAAAAAATGTTACTACTTACTGGACACCACCTCCTTTAGTTGTCACACTTGCATATAACTGGCTGCAGTGTGATCAGAAATTGTTTTCAGAATTGGAGATTAGAGATGGCAGAGCTGCCATACGCAAACTACAGAGTTATCAGATTTCACAATTTCACATAAGCAGAGACAGGGACTGAACTCTTGGCCTCATGCTTACATGTAGATATTTTGACTACCAAGTCTCCCAACACAATTTTTTTTTCAAGTTCGCTTTGTTGTGACTGAAGTGATAGTACAGCAGTAGGGTGTTTGCCTTGCACGTAGCTAACCTGGTTTTGATCCCAGGCATCCCATATAGTCTGAGGCATCCTATGTAGTCTGAGCACCGCCAGGAGTAATTCCTGAGTTCAGAGCCAGGAGTAACCCCTGAGATAGCTTGGTATGACCAAAATTAGAAAAAAAAAAGTTCATTTTGTTTAATTTTTATGCTACACTTCTTTTCTTACCTTTTTCCCTGCTTCTTTCTTTCTTACTTTTTCTTTCACTCTAGTATTTTTTATTTGCTTTGTGAATGTCTGGAACCAGGCCAACCAAAGTAGAGCTGGCCTGGCAAGCTACCCATGTCATTTTGATATGCCAAAAACCAGTAACAATTATAGACCTCATTCCCATGACCTGAAGGAATGGTATGAGGCTCTTCATGTTCCTGGAGTGAGCAGATGCCCTTGGGATACACTAGCATGCTACAGGACTATGGAGATGTTACTGGTGCCAGCTCCAGCAAATCAATGAACAATGGGAAGAAAAGTGATACAAGTGATACAATGTAGATTCTGACTAGATACTCTGTTTGATATGCAATGATGGGCTGTTTCTTTTTTTTAATATTTTATTATCCCCCCCAAATATTATTACACCATTTCAGACACACAATTGAAAGATGCTCATGTAGAGTTTTGGTTCTACAGTGTTCCAACACCCATCCGTCCACCCAAACCCATCTCCCATCACCAATGTCCCTACCTCCCTCCCCCTCCCACACCCCAACTACTTGGCGGGTTCTGTACGTCACTTCTCTCCTCTCTATCTCTCCCTCCCGCCAAACCCTCCCGCTCTTCATGGAATGCAGTACATTAAAAGACATCACTGTCTCCACTATTTTAATGGACCTGGGCTCGAACTGGTTTTGCTCTGTTAATCTGGTCATGAGGCAGTTTCCTAGCGTCTGGACAGTGAAAATGGCGGCTAGTGTGATGGGCGAGTCTCATCCGGCTGCTTCCGGGACCCCCAGAGGTGACGGGCCCACTCCCAAAACCCGTCTGTCCTCCTGTGGGTCCCATATTCAGCTGGGCCTGGGGCGAGCCGGAGTTCCAGCCTCCCCAGCTGCTTTTGAGCCTCTTCATGCTGTGGCTGATGGCCCCCGGGCAGCTCCTGAGCGGGACCACCAGGCTCACTAAAGGGAGAGGGGGAATGGCCGAACCCTGACTCCATCTGACGAATTCCCAGTGATTCCCGCTTCTGGGAGCCGCCTACCTGGGCTCGAACTGGTTTTGCTCTGTTATTCTGGTCATGAGGCAGTTTCCCAGCGTCCGGACAGCGAAAATGGTGGCTAGTGTGATGGGCGAGTCTCATCCGGCTGCTTCCTGGACCCCCAGAGGTGATGGGCCCACTCCCAAAACCCATCTGCCCTCCTGGGGGTCCCCTCTTCAGCTGGGCCCGGGCGAGCTGAGTTCCAGCCTCCCCAGCCTCAGCAGTGATTTCTAATGTGACATTATAGTTCCTAATTCCCCCATCAACCTCCCCAGTTTGTTACAACTACAATGATCATTATGTTGTACAGATGTGAAAGATCCTGGGAAGGACCTGTCCTAGCCTACTACGTTATCCAAGTCTTTTGCGCTGCTGCACACTGTTCTTCCTATGTCAGACCATCCACCATCCAGGGCCCACAGGTCAGAGCCCTGGGGGGGTGTAGACAAGCCTATCTCCTGTCTGCCACCTGCCAATGCAGCTGGGCACTGCAGCCACACCTGCAACACCTCGAGGGGCAGGTGGCCCGGCTGTTTCTTTTTTTACTACCCTTCCTTATTTCTGCATTATTCAAAGCCCATTTTTGCCCCATTTTCAACTGGTGAGATCTAGTGTTTTGGTCATTCTCTCTTTTTGAATTTATGTATGAAAGTCTATTAAAAAAAAAGAAACCACCATGTGCAACTTTTGTGGGGATCCCACAAAAGTGCTATCTTTGAAATATAGTAATATATCTGTATAAGCCTTGGTGTGTCTCACTGTGGGTGTATCTGGCCCTTGAATGCTGTACAGTGCCTAGGGACTGGAAAGTCCTGTAAACAATTTCCATGTGTGGTGTGTGTGTGTGTGTGTCCTAGGGCCTAAATGTCAAGAATATCATTTTATTTCTGCAGTTTATTTTGTCCCAAACTGGAAGTTGAATCTCAGAACCTTTTCTCTCATGTTTGTACAATTTTTGAGGTGTGGAAGCATGGTTTGGAGTAGATAAGATTCTTGTCACATTGAATTCTGCTTCAAAAAATATGTAGTAGCCCCAGTTTCAATTTTCTGTACTTATTCTTCCCAAATGAACCACTGGGAGTAGCTCAAAACCTATGAAAAACTAACAACCAAAGATGTAATTTCCCCATAACCCTGCCACCCCCTACATATATATTTTTCATTTTATTTCTCTTAGCTGTATTTGAAACTTGATAAGGATTTTCTCTGCATTCTTCATTTAGTTCCATGCTGAAATTTTGGTTGGTGCTTTGTTTTGTTAGAAAATTTTATAATGTGATGTTTCTAATTTATTAGTTTTGTTTTGTTTCTTCGGAGGGCCATACCAGTTATCTTGGCTCTTTATTGAGGAATCATGCCTGGCTGGCTCCATGGTGGGACTATGGAGGGACCATGCCTGGTGGGACCATATGGAATGCCAGGCATTCAACTTGTTTTGGCCGCAGTCAAGCAAAGTACCCATTGTGCTATGTCTATGGCCCCAAAATTCTGCTATTTTTATCTGGAAGATTATTTTTAGTAACACCCCCTTCTGATTCTCTGCCTCACACTCTTCCAGCGAGTTCATCTGCCTAATATTTTCTCTCTCTCTCTTTTTTTTTTTCCTTCTCTAGATTGGTATGATCTTTGTAAATGAGGCAGTTCTCAGTGGAAGAGATACTGGGCTCCAAGCCTGATTAAACAGCCTTATATATCTTTAGTCAGTAGGTGGCAGCCTTCTAAAGCACTGTGACTTGATTTTTGCTTTTTTTTTGTGGGGGGGTGGTTTGGGGGTGTCACATCTGGAGGTGCTTAGGACTTACTCCTGGTGGGATCACATGTAAAGCAACCATACTGCCTTCTGTATTATTGCTGTTTGTTACTAGAGATGTTAATCTACGGATATGTTTTGATCTTGAAGAAAAGTCAGCTCTCCTTGTTTTTGTTTTGAATCACTCAGCTAAGTCAGATCAGAATACTTGAGCTGGCTTGGTGCAAGGCAAATCAAATACATTTGTGTGCTGAATTTGGCCTTAATAAGTAGTTTATAGCTTCTGGTTGAAATATCAATCAACTTTAAAATTTAGGAAGTTTTGAACGAAGTATATTCATCTATTAAGTTATTGTTTCTCTTACCTCAGATATATACTTTTGTTTTACTTAGAAATATAAGCCAGAAATTTGACAGTCCAGCCAAGGCTCTTTCTGCTTGCCCAAATCTCTGCATTAAGTATCCTGAATCATTCCCATGCTGTCAAGAACATATCTGTAGCATTTAGTACTTTCTTGTTCTTTTTAAAAAAGTATTTTTATTATACCACCGTAAGATATACAATTACAAAGATATACAATTAAAAAGTTCATATTTGGGTCAGGGTCATACAGTGTTCCAGCACCCATCCCTCCACCAGTGCCCATCTCCCACCACCAACATCCCCGGTTCCCTCCTCCCTCCCCAGCCCGCCTCCATGGCAGGTTCTTTATTTCTTTCCCTTTCTCTCTATCTCTTTCTCCTTTCCTTCCCTTCCAGACTATGGATTACAGAACATACATTAAAGGGTTGTCATGTGTATCTTTTTGCCTCTATTTAATGCTCAGTTCTAGGTTGGTATTAGTACTTTCGACAATTGTTAGCACACTATTCCATTTTCTGTCTTACCTAGCCTCTGACTCCCACCCGTTTGTGATAATTTCCACCTTTGACAAGACCTCCTGATACATGTTTCACTTGACCTTGGATATTGGTATCATAATATGTACATATATATTTATGTCATGCAAAGAAAATGCAGTCATTCTGTATCTGTCTCTCCTTCTGGCTAATACTCCTAAACTAATTTTGTTTAGAATTTCTAATAGTCTTTTAGACTTATTGCAACTGATGTTATCTTTTTCACATATTGTCACCAAAATGATCTTTTTACAATGCGAATAAGATCATATGATTTGTTATTTAAAACACCAGAATTGCTGGTTTTTCCTGTCAGATGATAGATCTTGAGATTTGGTTCCTCTGTTTCCAGTATCATTTTATGCCATGTCAATTCATCTTATACCTCAGATATTCAGAGAACTCTTAATTCTTCAAATATACATTTTCCTTCATTTTTGAAGCTTTATAATTTATTCCCTTCTTTTTTAAATAATAACATTCCATTTTAATTCACAGTGCTCTTTATATTTTCATCTATCAAGGATATTTATTTTATTTTGTTGAGGTAACATGATTTGTAATAGTAGTTGTATATGTTTGTACTTGCAGTGCTACCAACCAACAATCAGATGTCACTAACCCTCTTCTCTGATCTCAAGATTTCTTTCCCAGACACTCTTTGCAGCCTAAGTTCACTATTCTGTTGCAAAAATTTAGGTTTTATTTCTATTTAGAATTATCTTGCTATATTTCCTTACACTGCACACCTGAGGAAGATCATCCAATATTTGTTTTGCTTTCTAACTCACTGTACTTAACTGCCTCCCAGTTCCTTCCAGGTTATAGAAAACAGAAAACCATCATCTTTTCTCAGTTGGGATGTATTCCACTGTATGTATGTATATCACAATTTCAATATTTGCATGTCTGTTACACAGCACTTGGAGTATTTCTAGATCTTGGGTCTACTGAATAATATTGTGTTGAACATATAGGTGCATATATGTTTTAGAGCAGATCAAGGTTTTTGTGTTCTTGAGGTAGATTCTCAGGGAGGAAATGCTTATTTATTTGGGCGTTGTGTTCTTCATATTTTGCGGTCTTCATACTGTGTCCCATAAAGATGGAATGATACTTAGTGACAGTGAGTGTTCCCTTTGTACCCCTTCCTTATCAAAACTGGTTATTTGCATTCATTTTGATGTATACCTTTTTTGCATAATATATCCTGGTGTTAAGTAATTTTTCTTATTGTGAAGTTTTGATTTGCACTTCCCTGATAAAGAGGAGACAATTTAAACTGATTTGATATTTTAGCAATTGTGAATAATACTGCATGTTCTTGATCACTTGATCACTTGAATCCCGTTATTCATCGATTTGCTCGAGCGGGCGCCAGTAATATTTCCATTGGACCCTATCACGTGCCAATGTAGCCCAATGGCATCTGGTTGATTCAGGAATATGAAAAGCCTCAAACCGTTCCTTCAGGGTCTTCACAAAGAAGTCTGACCATCTTGTAGGTGGGCGGCCACGTGATCTTTTGACATCTCGTGGGATCCAGTCGGTAATGGTTCTAGTCCAGCGGTTGTCTCCAAATCGCATTACATGTCCAGCCCTTGTGATTTTCGATGCCTTGGCAAATGAGACAGTATCCATGATTCTGGAATAGCAATGGAGGTCAGAACTCCAGATTCCTTCTCTCACTTGAGTGAGGCGTGATATTCCAAGCATAGCTCTTTCGATTCCTCTCTGGGAGACCGAAAAGCATTCTCATCCTGCTTTCGTAGGGCCCAGGTCTCTGAGGCGTATGTTAATGCAGGGAGAATGGTGGAGTCAAAAAGATGTGCCCAGAGCCAGAGGTTCTTTGTCCTTTTAGCTATTTCTTCTATGTCATTGAAGGCATTCCATGCCTCTCTCTTCCTCCTGTGCAGCTCAGGTTTTAGGTCGTTCATCATTTTGACTTCTAGACCTAGGTACACATAACTGCTACATTCAGAGATGTTTGTTCCATTGAGAGTGAATGGGGACTCTGGAACTAGTTCATTCTTCATGAACATTGTTTTCTTTAGATTCAGCTGTAGACCTATCTTTCCACATTCTCGGTTGAAGTCAGCTAGCATTTGTGCCGCTTGGCTAATGTTTGGTGTTATTAGAACGATGTCATCAGCGAAGCGGAGGTGGTGTAGTTGCCGACCATCTATCTTCACTCCCATTCCTTCCCATTCTAATTGTCACATGATGTTCTCAAGGGTGGCGCTGAAGAGTTTTGGTGAAATGGTATAACCCTGTCGAACCCCTCTTTTGACATCAATGATCACTTCTTTGTAGAATGGTGAGATCCTGGTGGTGAATCCATAATGCAGCTCACGAAGGATCTTGATGTATTGGGTTTGAACACCCTGTTTGGCTAGGGCTTCGATGACTGCTTCAGTCTCCACAGAATCAAAAGCTTTCTGTAAATCAATGAACGTGAGACAGAGAGGCATCTTGTACTCCCTACAAACCTCAATGAGTTGGTTACTGTGTGGATATGGTCGATTGTGCTGAATCCTTTCCGGAAGCCTCCTTGCTCGCATGGTTGTCCTTCATCTAGTGTCTGCTAATCCTGCTCAGGATGACTCGTGTAAACAGCTTGTAGATGATGGACAACAGGCAGATGGGGCGATAGTTGCCGATGTCGTGAATGTCTCCCTTCTTGAACAGTAGAACTGTCCTGCTGGTTTTCCATTGGGAGGGCACCTTGCATTTGGACAGGTAGCGTGTGAAGAGCCGAGCTAGTGTATTGATGAGTACCGATGGCAGATTCTTCTGGTGTTCGGGTCTGACTTTGTCTGGGCCTGGTGCTGTTCCCCTTCTTTACCAACGAGATGGCATGTCAGAGTTCAGAAGGGAGAACGTTGGGAATGACATATCCATCCTGTGGAATTTGGTATGTGGGCAGGTGGATGTGGCTATCAAAGAGATTTGAGTAGAAGTCATGGATAATGTTCTCCATTGCCTTTCTGGAAGATGTGATAGATCCATTAGGGCATCGGAGGGCAGTCATCTTGGTCTTATGGTTGGCGAAGGACAGGCGGGCGGTGCGAATTCTTTTCCCAGCTTCTTCTGCATCTTCCAGTATTTTTGCTCTTCTCTCTTTGAGGTCTTCTTTTATCACTTCTCTGCACCGTTTAGCAAGCTTGGATATTAGCATTTGGTCTCCTGAGGCTTGCACCTTGCCACGTTGGCGAATGAGCTCAAGAGTTTCTGAAGACAAGCGTCCTTTTGTGTCTTTCTCTCTATCGGCATTCTTCACACAATCATGGAGGTGCTGAACCAGTCAGTTGTATTCTTCATCAATGTCATCAATGATGGTATCTTCCCATGTTGCTGCAATGGTGCCAAAGAGTTCCCAGTTGGTGGTCGTTCTGGGAGTTCTCTTCTTAAACTTTGCAGCCTTTTTTTCCCCATTGCGGGAAGTAGAATTTTGCACAAAGGAGACGGTGGTCCAATCCTGTTTGAAATTTGGGGACCGCAGCCACATCGGTCAGACAAAACCGTCGATTGAAGATGATGTGGTCAATTTCATTGTGGAACTGTCTGCCAGGAGATTCCCAGTTCCAAAGTTTCGCTTCAGCTTTCTGGAACTGTGAGTTCCCATGAATGGTCTTGGTGGACATGATGAACTCAGATAGTCTCTCACCCTGTTCGTTCCATTCTAGGCCATGGGTCCCGATGTGGAGTTCTTCAGCCGATCTTCTCGTTCCTAACTTGGCATTAAAATCACCGACTATGATCTTGTAGAAGGTGTGATCTTTTTTATAGAACTCCTCCAATTCCATGTAAAATTTCTCAATTTCATCTTCTTTGTATGTGGATGTTGGTGCGTAGACAATGAAGATAGAAATTGCTGGCAGTGGGCCACATCTCTTCAAGTGTAATCATCCTATCCGGTTTGTTAGGCATTCAAATGAATCAATGTTGACGGCCATGTTCGTGTTGACAAGGACACCAACGCCACCGATGCCTCTTTCGTTGCATGTTCCAAGGATCAATTCTTCTCCGGTGTCATATACAGCATGATGCGACTGACGCCTCCTCGTCTCAGTCAGACCAATGATGTTGTACTTGATCTTTTGCGCTTGCACCATCAGATCCTCAATATATGCTTCCGATGCCAGCATACGTGCATTGAAAGTACAGATAGTCATTTTAGTCCTTCTTCATTTTGGCAGCCTAGGATGGCCTTGAAATTTTAACAGGCTTGTTCGCCTTTTTTACTGCTGCCGTATTAAAGGGCTCTTTCGGGATCAGGAAAATAAACATTTCTGTTACTGGTTTTGGCATATCGAACACGCATCGGACAGCTTGCCAGGCTCTGCCGCGTGCGGGCGCTATATTTTCATTACTTTGTGGGGCTCTCTCAGAGGCGTGGGTAGAATATTTACGGTAATTTGGAGGCAACGGGAAAGCTGGTTTCTGCTCTGCCGTGTATCTGTGTCCAAGAATCCAAAATATAATAAAATATAAAATACTAAAGGGGTCATGGGTCATTTGTCTTCCAACAAGCCGCAGGAACTCAACTGCCTGGTTCTACCGGGAGAGGCCCCACCTCGGCTCCAGCCCAGGAGCACCAACCTAGGGCTCTCCATCCTTTTATGTTTATTTTATTTTATTTTATTTTGGGTCACACCTGGCAATGCTCAGGGGTTACTCCTGGCTCTGCACTCAGGAATTACTCCTGGCAGTGCTCAGGGACCATACGGGATGCCGGGGATGGAACCCGGGATGGAACCCGGTGAAAGGCAAACGCACTCCCCGCTGTGCTGTCGCACCAGCCCTTCCATCCTTTTATTATGGAGGTTGAATCCTGTTTCCAAGGTTTGGTTCAAGGATGGATGTAGGCAGGTAGACAGGAAAGGCCCCAAGACAATGAACTTTTGGAATAAAGCTACTAGGGGGCCGGAGCGATAGTCCAGCAGGTAGGGCATTTACCTTGCACGGCGGCCGGCCCATGCTGGCTCGGGTTCGATCCCCGACATCCCATATGGTCCCCCGAGCACCGCCAGGAGTGATTCCTGAGTGCAGAGCTAGGAGTAACCCCTGAGCATTGCTGGGTGTGACCCAAAAAGCAAAAAAAAAAAAAAAGGAATTATACACACCAAGCTGGGATGCAGGTAACCCCAATTAACTGTGCCATAGAGCAAAGGGGAAACATTGCACACTGAGAGGGAACAGGCACATCTTTATATAGGCCTTTCCCTAGCTGCCTTAGAAAGAGATTCTGCTCCAATAACAATCCTTTTGCTAGAGTCTCATTAGGGCCTTTGTTCCTACTGGATTATTTTTGAGGGGCCGTTGATGTTCAGCCTTTGGCTTTGAGCTTGGTTGGTCTTAACTTGTTACCTTAGGCTGATCATAAGTCTGAGCTCTGTGGTTCATATCTGGAGCCCAGAGCTGGGACAGAGGAAGGCAATTTCTCAGATCTCATCTTTATTTAAAGGCTCCTTAAAATTCATTGCCAAGAGGCCATCGTTGGGGCCAAAGTGATAGTAAAGTAGATAGGGCATTTACCTTGCATGTGGACAACCTGTGTTCAATCCCCAGCATCCCTTATGGTCCCCAGGGCATGACCAGGAATTCCTGAGCACAGAGTCAGGAGTAACCCCTGAACATTGCCAGGTGTGACACCCCCCCAAAACGATAAAAATAAGTAAATATAGATAAATAAATAAATAAATAATGGTATTTATAATTTTTTTTTAAAATAGAGGCCATACTTGACTTCACAATTTATAAAATTTCCATTTTAAGAGACTGGGGGTGGCAAAAAGTCCCAGACATTTGTTGATGGGATTGACTGTTTTCTTCTTGTAAAGTTCTACTAGTGCTTGATATATCCTGTATATTAACCCCTTATCAGATGGGTATTGGGTGAATATTCTTTTCCATTCTGTGGACTGTCTTTGCATCTTGGTCACTGTTTCTTTTGTGGTGAAGAAGCCACTGGGGTCCCCAACAGTATCAGGGCAGAAGTTCTCTTCTACCTCTGAGGCTTACGGGGAACAGAAGAAAACGCATCGAGTCCGCGCAGTTCCAAAAAGGCTTTTAAAGCTCTACCACCACAATCCAATATAATGAAAGAACTATAGCTCTGGTCAGAACTTAGACCATACATGAGAGCCCAAGTCTCCCCAAAAGAGGATCCTACCAGAGAGGAGTCCTACCCGAAAGAAGGGGAAGGGTGCCTCAAGTCAGTCCTCTTATATACACTAAAGTAATCCTAACTGTTGACAGGGATGGTTCTGTCAACAAAGAACCCTAAACAGCTTCTAGATAATTGAAGAGTGTAGAAGGGTGGTGCCACACCCTATTACAGGTCTAAACAAAGGATTATGCCAAGGACTAATCCCTTCTTCTGAGATTATCTCTTATGTAAAACACTGGAGAGAGAAGGGGGTGGTATAAAATAATACATCTTAATTTCATGGCCTTCATGTAATTTAGATGGTGCACACAAGGTCCTTCTTATTTATTATCTGCACCAGGGTGATTCTGAGTATCTTGTTCTCTGTATTCTGAAAGGGTCACACTCGCCTGCTTGAGGGAAAATTAGTATGGTCCTTCCTGTAATCTTAAATGATAGTCTCAATGTAGCCAGGGTGGCAGTCTCCTGGTAAATTCTAACTGTCCCACGCTGGATGCAGTGGGTATAAAAAGGAGCTGTGCCCAATCTAGATAACATAGAAGTCTTACCATGAGGCCCCCAGGAGGACAGATGGGTTTTGGGTGTTGGCCCATCACCTCGGTGGGGTCCCAGAAGCAGCTGGATAAGACTCACCCACCACATTAGCCCCCATTTTCGCTGTCCGGATGCTGACCATGAGGCTCCTAAGTTGCACGGCTGCTTGCGGCCACGCGGTCCATCAAACTAGTGCAAACAGTTATATCCTTTAATGTACTGCATTCCTATGATGTGTAGGAAAGGTAGGCGGGAGGGAGAGATAGAGAAGAGAGAAAAGATACAGAACCCACCAAGTAGTTGGGGTGCGGGAGGGGGAGGGAGGTGGGGACATTGGTGATGGGAGATGGGTTTGGGTGGAAGGATGGGTGTTGGAACACTGTAGAACCAAAACTCGAGCATGAGCATATTGCAATTGTATGTCTAAAAATGGCGTAATAAAATTAAAAAATAGAAGTCTTAGTAGATGTGTAATAAGTCAGAAGTATTTCAGAGTCAAAGTAACTTCTGTAACTGCCATACCCTCTATCAGTGTTTACATAGAAGAGAGATCTCATTAGAATGAACCTTGGCTTAAGAGCATGTAAATAGATTTAGCTGTGAGCAGAGCTCCCAAACTAGCTAAGCCTGTCATCCAACAGGAGGGATAGGTCAGGGAAGGAAACACTAAGACAATGCTAGAGGTAAAGTGCTCACCATAGAGGCATGCTGGGGTGGGAAGGAAACTGAGGATAGTGGTGGAAGGAAGTAGACACTGGTGAAGGGATCAGTGTTGGAGCATTGTACACCAGAAACTTAATCATGAATAACTTTGTAATGTTGTGGTTCACGGTGAATCAATTTTAAGGAGTTAGAAAAAAAATTCTTTGAATGCCTTTGAAAATTTGCACTGTGCATAGCTTCCACTTTGTAACACAGCTTTTTCTAGTGTAGTAATTTTTCTAGTGTAGTAACTTTTTCTAGTGTAGTAACTTTTTCTAGGTCTAACTCTAAGCATAAGGAAGTCAGTAATTGGGGACTTCTGGGAAATAACCATAGAAGAAACGGCAATGTTTGATCAGTTGTTTATTTTAAGCATTGATGTACATTTAGCAAAATCGATGAGGTCAAGATGATTTAAATTATCGCAGTATAATACAGAAATCCTGTGAAAGGATAAAAAGCTGTAGGCTGGGGACAGAGCCCAGGGGCCCAAGAACATGCCTTGCCTGAAGTGCAACCCCTGGCACACAGGGCTTCTTCAGCATCCTTAGGGATAAACATGATGGCTTCCAGCACTGTAGAGCCCGAGAGTCATCACACCTTCAGTCCTAAGCACTGAACTTTGTAGCTAGTATTCTGAGTATTTATTTCTAGTAGCGGAACTAAGCTCTCAGAGAAATACTTGGGAAGGGCCACTTTCCCACCCCAAAGAGGCAGATGCACTATAGCAATACTGAGATTAGTATAAAATCATTAATTCTATAACAGTGACTTTATGTTTTAGCTCCTAACTTATTTTTCAGATAATAATTGAATTTGCAGTTATTATAAAATGATTATCTGAAACAAATTCATATATACTTTTTAAATCTTGGCCAGGACCCTTCAAATATAAAATAGTCAAAATTTGTTATGCTTCCCCTACCCCATTAGTACTGGTTTCCTATTTGCATTACTAAAACACAAAGTCTAAAGATGTCATGAAAAAAGAATGAAGCTATCACCAAAAAGAGAAAAATTGCACATTATTAAAAGCAAATAATAGGACCTAAATGAGTTGGCATATACTTTCTGGGTTCAATTATGTTTGTCTGCAATCTGTGCTCTTTACTGTCTGAATTTTGTAATGCTGACTTGGATCAAAGGAAGGGATTCTGCTTAAGAGATCCTCCTTTTATGCCATGAAATATTTTCTTCCCTTCCCCTTTCTTTCTACTGTCTTGAATAAAATAATTTTTGCATTGGGAGGGAGGTGTTAAATGCATGTTTGCTAATGTTGCTAATGAACAAAGTATTTTGAGATACAGGTGAGAATGGACATCCAGCATTAGATGATGGAGCTTAGGTTGAGAGGATTTAGGTTCTCTTAAACTGGTTTCATACTGGTCATAGAATGACCCATATTGGCCTATTGCGTGTCGGGAGTGAGGGCCTCTGACTGAATCCTGGAACTATCAGCTGCCGGCCCATGACGGCCCCCTGTGGCCTGCTTGTGCGCTGGTATTGGTCATTCCGCTGTGTCCGCGAGAGGCAGTGTCGGCTCGACGGGACCCCGATTGTCTGGGGCTGTCAGTGGACTGTCCGCGTGCCAAGCCTTGTCCTCTGGCGATGGCCGTGCCTGAGTGTCCGTGGGCAGTGTCAAACTGATCGTGCTGGGCTCTCTGGCCTCGGTGGGCACCAGGCTGCCCGGCGTTGTCGCTCTCCTGCGCTTGGCTCCTGGAGGGCGCCCAGAGGGCCTCTCTGACTGGTCTGAGTGGCCCTCGCTGTCGCTGTCCTGGCTGACGCTGGACCCTCGGCCGCCACTCGACCTGGTCCCCGCTGCTGCCCGTCCATTCTGTGTGCGTGCGGAGCGGTCGCTGTTCTGCTCGCGCTGGGCGCTCTGTCTGCCGCCAGTGCTGGACCCAGTTGGGTGCTGGGCAGGCTCAGAGCGTCTCCCGTGGACCCTTCGCGCCTGGGGCTGTCGGCTTCCTGCTGGGGGCGCGAGCCCTGTCTCCCGCTGGTCCTGGGCTTGGTCTGCCTCTGCTCAGAGTCGTGCTCCTCGTGGGAGGAAATCAGGTAGAGACGGGAACCTGAGTGTCCAGTCCTGCCCCGTGTATGGGACAGCTCTTGTGCCCCTTCGCGTTTGGCCTCTCTGGTTGTCTTGGGGGATGTGTGGTCTTCCTCGGACTGGCCATCCGAGTGTTGGGCCTGGGCCTCGCTGTCACTGTCCTGACTGATGCTGGAGCCCCGATGCCCGCCGCCCTGCGATCCAGAGGAGGCTCTGCCCTGTGTAGAGGCTGCGTGCCTGGGGGGCTTCTGCGGTGGGCTGGTGGCGGCGCCCCTGACTGTCTCTGGTGCTGGAGCCCGAGCGTGTGCGGGCAGAGTCAGCCTGCGTGCGTGGGGCCGTCTGGCCGTGGTGACGGGAGCCCGAGGGCCTGGTGCTGTCTGTGGCTTGGCCTCGCGTGGAAGAAGCATGCTGGCTCTGGGACGCTGTCCCAGAGCGCCCCCGCTTGTGCGAGGTCCCCTCTGAGACCCCTTCGCTGTCGCTGTCATCCTTGACATTTTTTGCCATCTCTCTTAGTTCCTAAGTCAGAGAATTCATAGAATCCATGTCTTTCCCCCCTTATCTGATCTGTATGCTCTTTCTGCCTTTTCGTTTATCCAACCCCCCTGGAATTTTGCTCTTTTCTTGTTCTTCAGTAGAAATTGAATGTCTTTTGTTTTGTCTAGATGAATTGTGTTTTGTTTTCTTATATCCAGGTGTGTGTCCATGAGTAGATTTATCTTGTTTGTCTCCTTTGCTTCTACCCGGAAATTCATGGCTGTTTTTACCTCTTCCTCTTGGACTTCTGGATCTTGAATTTTTCCGCCTTCCTGCAGGTCTTCTAGGAGAACTCAACTTTGTGTTACTTTCTTCTTCGTCATCTTGATATACTTCTGTGTCATCTCTTTCACTTTGATTTTGTCTTTTATATTTTTTCTGGCTTTGTCCTGATGCTTGGAAGTTCTTTCTCTTGGCAGAATCGTAGTATGCTTGAGCCAGTTTGAATAACATGAGGAAAAACTCAGTAAAGTCTATTTCCTGGTTGTGGTCTACATCAAGGATCTCCATGAAGACAGTAGCAATATCTGGATCATCTGGATACTACAAAGAGAGAAATTTGGTGCGATTTAGTCACATTGTTCAATTTACATGAATTAAGGCAATGCAGGGAGTGTAAGTTTCTAAAAAATATTTTTCTTTTATTGTATTCCTTAAAGTTGAACTGATTTTCACAGTTCACAGTATCAACTATTGTTATTGTGGTTTTAAAATGGGCTAAGCTTCTCTTTCTTTCTACTTTGTTTGATGCCATCTTACAAAGACTATAATTTTAATGTCTTTTTAATATGACTTGTTAGCCTTATTTTATTAGAACTATACAAATAAAATTAATTGCTAGGGGCTGGAGTACAATGGGTAGAACACTTGACATGCATGCAGTCAACTCAGGTTTAGTCTCTGGTATCCCAGTTCCTGAGTGCAGAGCCAGGAGTAAGCCCTATGTATCACTTGATATGGCCCAGACACTAAAAAAAAACCAATTAATTGTCCTTTATTTCTTCCCTCTTCACTGTGTCTCCCATCCAGCTTAGATTGATCAGGGA
This sequence comes from Cryptotis parvus, assembly GCA_021461705.1. Lineage (NCBI taxonomy): Eukaryota > Metazoa > Chordata > Mammalia > Eulipotyphla > Soricidae > Cryptotis > Cryptotis parvus. Next base: position 47,387 of record JAJIBD010005579.1, on the reverse strand, counting down.
CCTTATTTGGACATAAAGCATCACACGACTGATTTACTGTCTAGCGGTTCTTCAGGTGATGCCTGTGTTTTCCCTAACTGGGTTGAAATGTGTTACCTAAAGTGGAGTTCCTACCCCTCAATGTGTTCCAGGTGTGGCTGTGGTGCCCGGCTGTGTTGGCAGGTGGCAGACAGGAGACAGGCTTGTCTAGACCCAGGACTCTGCCCGTGGGCCCTAGATGGTTGATGGTCTGACATAGAAATAAACTGGGACCCCTTGTGTGAACCCAGAGCCACGGCAGAGCCTGGCAAGCTACCCATTTGTATTTGATATGCCAAAAACAGTAACAATAATGGATGTCATTCCCAATGAATGGAGACATTACTGGCGCCTGCTCAAGCAAATTGATGAACAACAGGAACACAAGTGACAAGTGACAGGTTATTTCTTTTCCATTAGTATCTTTATCACTTTCCTCTATAAAGGATTTGTATGTGAGTGTGCGAATAGTACAGTTTGCACCCACACATGTGGAATGTTGTTTAATACAAAAGAAAATAAATAGTTTCTCTTGACATATAATTATTTCTGTTCTTGTTTCAAAGTAAATGACAACTTTTAACAGGCTTTCCCCTGAAATGCTTTACTCTTTACTCCTTGCAGACATCTTCTACCTTTAGGATTGGGTGAAACTCTACATCCAGAAGTTCCTTCAGCTCTTTTTTGCTTAGTGTTTCTGTTTCTTGATCTGTTTTTGAATATCGGTGGAATAGGTCGATGATGGCAATAATGTTTTCCAGGAGAGTAGGCATTCTTTTTAAAATATGGCCAATCTAGAAAAAGGGAATAAAAAGTACTTTTATTGTATTTATTTTGTGTATGTTATATCAATTACTATGATGAATTTGTACTTTTTAAAAATCTTCATTTTTTTTTTACTTCTTTTTGTTAAATTTTTTTTTAACATTTTAGTATACCACCGTGAGATATACAATTACAACGTTGTTCACGCTTGGAGGGTTCAGTCACACAGTGTTCCAGCACCCCGCCCTCCACCAGTGCCCATCACCCACCTCTCATGTCCCCAATTGCCTCCCCCTCCCACGTCCTGCCTAAATGACAGGTTCTTTATTTCCTCTCTCTCTCTCCCCTCTCTCTCTCCTCCTTCTCCCACACATTGTGGGTAGCACTACATACACTTAGAAGCCATCATTTGCATTTTTTGTCTGTATTTAATGCTCAGTTCTATGTTGGTATCAGACCTTTTGACATTTATTCACACATGTTCTCTTCTCTATCTTACCTAACCTCTGACTCCCACGCGCTTGTGGCAATTTCCACTTTTGGTAAGATCACCTGGTATATTTATGTCATGCAAATAAATGCAGTCATTCTATGTCTCTCTCTTTCCTTCTGACTAATTTTACTCAACATGATCCTTTCCATGTCCATCCATTTATAGGCAAATTTCATAACTTCATTTTTCCTGACAGCTGCATAGTATTCCATTGTGTAGATGTACCACAGTTTCTTTATCCAGTCATCAGTTCTCGGGCATACTGGTTGTTTCCAGGTTCTGGCTATTGTGAATAGTGCTGCTATGAAAATAAAAGTGCGGATTGTGTTTCCACTGTGTGAAAAATCTTCACTTTCTTACATATTAAATATTTTAAAGCTTCTCTTTATCAACTTCAGAATTAAGACAGAGTCTAACTAAAACTAAAGCTGCCAATTTATTGGCCTGGAATCCATTCACAGCAGTATGTAAGTAATCTCAAACATCAGTGTTGTCTAAATGAGGCCTGTCTTGCTGATCTGGCTATTTCTGGTAGCAGGTTTTTGAAAGCTTTCTTATCTTATGACATTCATCACATTCCTCAGATAATTTTATTTAAATGTTGAGTTCTTTTTTTCGTATATTTTTGCTAATGTCTCAGCTTTTAATCTCAAAAAATTGGAAATTACTTGTCATGTCCTTAATTTTTTAAAAATATCTACTCACTTTCTGAAAGCATTTTGATAAGATCTCTTAAATTCAAATACTGTTTATCAGGTGAATTTTAAATTGGTACCACTGGAATGACCATTTTCTTGGTATCTATGCTCTTTAATTCACATTTTAATTTATTTAAAAATTATGGCATATGTTTCTGCAATGCACTAAGTGAACTCAATGTTTTTGATCTGCTGGTCTTCATGATAATGCTGAAATTTAATGCTGAAGTTAAGTATTGTTTATCTCCATTCATAGACTAGGAAGTAAAGGCAAGAATTTGAACTTGTCTCCTCAGTTCTCATTTCTGCTACTTTCTAAGATTTAAAAATGGTAGGAAAATGCAGTACTCAAGATAAACCTTAAGTATTTTAGAAATTTAAATTTCAACTTTAGTGGAATATTAGATTACCTAAGTACTGCATTGCTCAGCTATGCATTCCAGCCCCTTGAGCTCTATTGTCCAGAAATGTCATGTAAATATTGGTTAGACTATGGAGTAATTGAGGAAGAGCCTAAACTTCTCTTTGCTCCTACTAACTACAGATAGTCCCTCATTTATAATGGATTGACTATTGTTTTTATTTTACAAGTGTGAAATCCCTACACAGTTCATTCAGTGGAAACCATGCTTTTAATTTAAAGTTTATATCTTTTCCAGGGCTGCCAGGGTATACAACAAATACTTTGCAATGTTATGTGTTGCCAGCTGTTTTTTTAATATTGTATTTTCAGAAAATACATTTATGCTGCCTTGTATATTACCTATGTGATGACACTTTATCAGTGTCTTATGTTTTTCTTCTGGATTTGAGTTAGTGTACATTTTATTTTAACATGAATATAGTTTGCATTTCTGTTAGATTATTTATACTAACTACAAATTCTATTATTTTGAGAGAATGCTTCAATTTCTCCTTTCTATTTGAAGAATGTTTTACTTGCTGTAGACTTTGTTTTGAAAATTGCTCTCGGGGTTTGATAATGGGTGAGCTAAAGCCTCACTGAATGTAGTCTTGGTTATAGCCATTAGAAAATCCATCTGAAATGAAACAGAACTATAGAGAGCCATACTCTTAGATAACAAAGGCCAGGAGCTGTTGAATGGTTTGTTTGTTTGCTTGTTTTTAGAGAAGGAAAGTAGAAAACTTTATTGGAAAGTAGAAGAGAAAAGAAAAGGAACTCCCTATGTGGGGGGGGCAGGGACTTAGTATAGGATTAAGTTCATGAATGGATGGTGTTGCAGGTGTGCCTGTGGTGCCCAGCTGCATTGGCAGGTGGCAGACAGGAGACAGACTTGTCCACACCCAGGGCTCTGCCCCGTGGGCCCTGGATGGTTGATGGTTTGGCATAGAAAAGGACTGGGCCCCCTGGGATGAACCCAGAACCATGGCAGAGCCTGGCAAGCTGCCTGTGATGTATTCGATATGCCAAAAAACAGCAGCAATAATGGACCTCATTCCCAATGAATGGAGACGTTACTGGCACCTGCTTGAGCAAATTGATGAACAACGGGTAGACAAGTGATACAAGTGAAAAATTATGAACTTGCTAAAGAATTGTAGAATATATCAAGTTCTGGGGATAGAGTGGTATATAAGGTACTTTTCAGAGACAATAATAAATTAATGCAACAATTATTGAGAAGTGATATATATATGTGTGTATATATAAATATATGTATATATATTACTAAATATAATGAGACAGATATACTAAATATCAGATATACTAAATACTAGATATACTAAATATACTAAGTATAATGAGACAGACATGGGGCAGAGCTGCTACTGACTCTCACTGTGCCCAGCCGCTCATGAGGTGCCGGGAGGGATGGCAGGTTCTAGCCCTGGCCCACCACCCCAGCAAAGCCTCACAACAAGCCAGACGACCCCCACTCCATGAATACCTCCATTTTCCACATCCAGACTTCCTCCCCATCAGAACTCCACCCAGCAGACCAGCCTATCACAGCCTGGCTCATCGAGATCCACCCTGCTGCAGTCTTTTTTTAATCCGGTCCAGGTATGCTGATCCAGAGACAGAGATGGGGCAGAGCTGCTACTGACTCTCCCTGTGCCCAGCCAGCAGCTCATGAGGTGCCCGGGAGGGATGGCAGGTTCTAGCCCTGGCCCACCACCCCAGAAGAGCCTCACAACTAGCCGGACGACCCCCCCCCACTCCATGAGGACCTCCATTTTCCACATCCGGACTTCCTCCTTGTCAGAACTCCACCCAGCAGACCAGCCTATCACAGCCCGGCTTGCGTGGCTGCAAGCGGCCATGCGGTTCGTCAATAAATGCTGGATTTTGAGATGACTACAAGAGTATGCTATCCCGCACAGCAGAGCCTGGCAAGCTACCCGTGTTGTATTTGATATGCCAGATACCAGTAACAATTGGTTTGAGGCTCTTTATGTTCCTGGAGCAAGCAGGTTCCCTTGGGCTCTACTTGCATGAGATAGGTCATATGGAGGTGTTACTGGTGCCAGCTCGAGCAAATCGAAGATGAACGGAAAGACAGTGATACAGTGATATATTACTAAAATAGAAAGATGGTGCTCTTTAGAGGTTTGGATGCTATTTTCAACTGAGAAGAAAGTTTTGACATAACTGAACATTTTGACTGTGATCCCTGATCACAGAGCCAGGATATCTTGAAGCTCTCCCCTAAATGTAAAAGTTAAATAAAGGAAGAAATAAGAACAATTCCAGAACTTTGTGAGCAAATCAGAAGGAATTTAGCATTAGAGATATGACCTGTTATATCATTATAATGGTCTTCTAAATTTATCCAGGGAAAATTAATCCATTTTTGTTTTAGATTTGTGGGAAGTTAATAGATTATTTTGTTTAACAAGTGATCTAATTTTATTCATTTTTTAAGAGATATCACGAGTTTGTTTCATATGAACTCTTCTTATAGAACAACTATAAAGGTGGTGTATGGGTGTGTGCTCTTACACATGGGTGAAGGTTTCAAATGTTATTAGTGCTTAATATATGACTTACGTTCAGACTGGAAGGTATGTATAGTAGTTAGGGAGTTAAAGAATTGTTTTTCTAAAACCCCAACCTATTAATCAGGAGGGAAATGCAAATTGAAATAACAGCATGAGGCCACAGTCCACCCATAAAAACATGTCTTCCTAGGCAAAAAGGAATAAAGTTTGACAATCCTGAACACTGATGAGACTATTGAGAGACTGTGTCTTCCTAATACTGCTGGAAGGAGGGCCAGAACTGCAGTTCCTTGGCAGAACACTTGCCTGCCAGGTGTGAGGTTCCAACTTAATGCCTCAGAACTACAAATATGACTAGAAGGAAGATAAACTGGTAGAATCTTGGCAATATCCAATTCAGCAATTTTCTCTAAGGGATATTTCTAACAGAAATATTAGAATATGTGATCAAAATCCTGATAAAGATATTACAGCCTCTTTATTTCTAATCCCTCCATAGATAGAACCAATGTCTATTAATAGAAAAATGAACAAATTTGTTGTGGTATATAAATTTTTTTAAAAATCAGAGGCAGGAATGGTAGCAGTAGACATGGCAAGTTTTGAGGCAGAGTTGACTGAACACAGTGTTGAGTCAGTGTGATGTCAGGGAGGACTTCTGTGATTCTGGATGTTGACTTGAACAAAGTTCTCTATGCCCATCATTTCCATCATCTGTAGCCCCAATTTATAACCCCATCTATAACCCCATTTTCTTGCTCCCGCTTTTCCCTTCCTTGTATCCTGTTTCCCACATCAAAGCCCAGAACTATCTTTAAAACTCATACCTTATACTTTCATCAAATAGCCAAAGCATTTTAAACCTTTGTTCATCCTTTCATTTTTTCCCCCAAACTAAAGGATTTAGAAAGGATTAATAAAGTTATAACAGACTGAACTGTGAAAGCCTCTTTGGGAAGCCACTAATAACATTTCTTTTGGCTTTAATGGGCCCATATTGAGTCTTCTAGATACACTGATATGATAAGGACCCCAGACCTCTGCTGGATAGTACTGGTCAGTGGAATCTGTGCATTGGAGCCCTCTTTGACCTATAGTCTTAGTTCTCATGACTGAGTTCTTATGCTAAACCCCCATGACTTTCCTTTGCTAGTTTTCTACACATGCAATATATGCCCATTGATCTTATTCAATCATGCATGCCTGCTTTTTCTAAAAAATGTTACTAGTTTAAAACAGCTATGAAATATGAATAGACTGTTATACCACTCTAATTCTACTGGGCATAAAACTCCTATTTCTTCTCTTTGAACATTGCTTTACAGCCTATTCTGATTAGACATGTTTTCCAGTTGATAAGTTGTTTTTCAAGCAATGAATCCCACCAAATTCAATTTAATTTTCTTGTAATTTTAATAAGAAAGCTATCATACTTGCCCAGCATAATACTTTCTAATGACTTACCGTACATAAGATAATGTATTAACACTACCATGAGCATATTAACCACTATATGGTCTGTACATAAGGTATTATATTTATGCTACATGGTCTATCTGCTCTAGTTCTCTGATATCAGATGCCACGGTTCCTTTTTATTAAATATGCTCTTGGGCACTAGCTTCTCTTTGTTCTATGAAATACATTTATTTCTGCTTTAGCATCTTGCCTTTTTATTTTGACCTTCTCTGTAAGTCATTTAAATCAAAAGATACTTCCCCTGAGAAATTTTTTCTGGCCACCCCATGAAAAGCCCTCTTCTCTTATTTTACTAGACCATGTTCTTATTTTATTCATTGTTTTTAAAATAAATAAATTATTATTCATTTATCTTCATAGTAAATGGAAGTCCCTAGGAATAGAGAGTTTTTGTTCACATCTTCGCCAGTAACAATAACAGTGCTTGGCAAGTGGCAGTTAGTAAATATATACTTGTTGAATGAAGAGATAAATGGAAAATTACAACAGTATTGTGTACCTAATAGAGAACAAATTTATGCCCACATTTTCTTTCCATGGTGAAATAAACTTTCAGTAACAGTGTAATAAAAATTAGTATCTCATAGTATCTAGAACTGTTTTGCATTATATAGTACACATGTTTATACCAAGTAGGCAAAGTTAGACCCAGTCCCTCTTACTTACTTTGTTCACCAGAAAAGCAGTAGAATGTCACCTGAAGGAGCTTGCTGGGTGCTAAAGTCTGGGATAATGACCCTTTTTATAGCAGATCCATCCAGGGAGGAGTCGACCTCTCCAGGATGATATGATTCATTCCTGACCAAACCAGGAAACACCCATATTTCCACCTCTGTTTCTTTAGTGACATGTTTACTTCCCAACTTCCTCATATACTCATTTTTTTAAATCAGGTTCAAAATTTAAATTTATATTATCCCATATATTGGATATTTTAGGAAGGCTCCCCTCAGCTGTAATACATTTTTGGTATGCAGTGTCCATACTGACCTTTTTCTTCCCTTCCTTGCTTCCTTCCTTGCTTCCTTCCTTCCTTTGTTCCTTCCTTCTTTCTTTCTTTCCATTTTTGCAAATCATGCCTCTCTGATTGGCTGTGCTTGATATCTGTTGATAAGATGTTCCTTTGGTCATTTCCTCCAGAAATTTAAATTTTATTTTATAAATGGCATATAATTCTGATAAAAATCAATCTACATGTGGCTTTTTATTTATGAGTTCCATTTTGGGGTATGGAGAAAACTTTTAATGATCTTGTAGAAATTATGATGTATAAATAAAAAATAAGCAAATTTAATTTTTTATTTTTCAAAAGTTAGGACGAAAAGAGAGTTTGAGGTATAATTAAGGATAAATAGGAGCTAAAGTGAATTATTAGTCAAGTCATTAGTCTAACTTAACTTAGGAATTACTACTGGCAGTGCTTAGGGGACCATATGGGATGCTGGGGATCAAACCCAGGTCGGCCTTGTGCAAGATAAATGCTCTCCCCATTGTACTATCACTCCAGCCCTCTTCCTGTGGTTTAAGCTGTGTTCGCTCATTTGGTTGTCATTTAAAGACCAATATGTTCAGCAGACTATATATCCATTTGCTGGTTCCCTAAATGTTTCAGACATTCTGTTTAAAGCTGAAGTATTAACCTGGACTGTATGTTACCAAGATGTTATGTCCTCGGTATTTGCTAATGGTATCCTTAATCACTGAGTATCTCAAACTGAACAGTCTTTGTTATTTCCCCTTTCTGTACCCTCATGCTCCTTTTCCATTATTTGAATGTCATTGAGAGTTTTATTTTTAAAGTGACTTCTGTTCTTTATATTCTCTATTTCCAGTGCTACAGTTGTAGTTCTGTGACTTATTTCTCAGTTGGGTATTGTAGAGGGAACCCCTCTACCTATAGTCTCATTGATTTATTTTGTCACTGCACCATTCCTGCTTCCATTTCCTGCCTGCAGGCAGAATTACAAATTTCATTACCCCCACAGAGACCTATACCACCCCCTCCCGTGTTTCTTTAACTGCTTTCTAAGGAAAGTCATTTAAGATTATCAGGCTTCATTGAATGACCATTTAATAGTTAAGTGTTGAAAAATCTCTATTATCCTTTCTTCTTTTTTTTCTTGTTTGGTCATACCCAGAGACTCACAGAAGATACTCCTTGCTCTTCACTCAGGAATTACTCCTGGTGGTGTTTGGGCACCACATGGGATGCTGAGAATTGAACCCAGTTTGGCCATGTGCAAGGCAGATGCCTACCCACTGTGCTATCACTCCGGCCCCCTTGTTGTCCTTTCTGTCTGGAGAATTCTTTAGCCTTAGCATTTATTTTCTTCTGTTATCATTTTCTCTTTCATAAAGCCTTACCTGATATTTCCAGAATCTCCATGTTTCGTTCTCTTACAACACTGGTGATATATTTATTTTTAACTTATGGTTTTGCATTGTCTCTCCCACTCATTCAAATTTGTGTTACTTTTCAGTGTGGTGGTGACTTGATCTGAATCACCTTTTGTGTGTTGTTCGTTCTTATGGTTTCTGGGACAAGATCAAACAAAAATGTAAGGAGCTGACAATCCTTAAAATAGTCCATGAGAAAGAATTATGTCTGAGATTCAAAAGCTTGTGTAATATGCTCTGATTTCTCTTTTTTTAAACAATCCTTATTTTTTAAATGGACTATTAATGAATGAACAAAGGTAATTTTCTCCTCTTTTTTTACTTTTGGTTTAATTGTCCTTTTGTGCCTATAATTATTACATTTTTTTCTCTCTTACATGATATACTAATATTGGGTTGGAGGCGATAGTCCAGCGGATATGGAGTTTGCCTTGCACATATGATATAATAATATTGGCAATCTGTATTGCATGCTTATTGTGTGATAATCATGTACTAATACTTTAAATATATTACTTCTAATTATCTATACACCCTGTGAAGTCATTATTATTATCTTTATTTTTCAGTTGAGGCAACTTGTAGTGATAGGTTCTCATGATGATCCAGCAAGTAAATTCCCAGATTTCATCTCAAATATACAACTTGTACTACTTTGAATAACTTAATTGATCTGAATGTAAATGTTTTTCTTTCTTTATATATTTTTGCGTCTTAAAATATTATTTCTTGGAACTGCAGAATTAACTTTATGAGCTGAGTTCACGCTTTGCACACAGGAGCCCCAGGTATAGTCCTTGCAGTGCCTGGTCCTGTGAGAACCAGCAAGAGAGACCCCAGAACATAGAGCTGGAAATAGGAACCTGAATACTGCCAGAAGTGGTGCAAAAACAAATATAAATAAATAGAATATTATGTCTTTGAGAATAATTTGAGTCCTGGGTAAAATTCTCTGTGAAGATATTGCAGGGGCAAAAGAAAGAGTAGAGTGAAAGAGTGTGAAAGCTGTGAAGGGTAGAGTCAGAAGAGGACCAGGAAGGGGCAATGTGACATCTGATGTTTTAATACCAGAGTGTCCTCAGTCTTGTACATTCATTTCAGCATGGAGGGCTGTTTCTGTCAGTCTGTGGCAGAACTGTTATCTTGACCTTACCATGATCTTTATGTTTTTATCAGGGCAAAATAAGGGCATATGGAAGATATATTTTTAATTTTGTTCTTTTATTAAGGCACTGTAATTTACAAAGTTGTTCATAATAGAGTTTCAGACATACAATGTTTCATCACCAATCCTACCACCAGTATCGACTTCCCTTCATCAGCGCTCCCAGATCTGCTCACATCTCATGCCTGCCTCCTTGAAAGACATATTTTAAAGTTTGCTTATTGTTGTTTGGGTCTCATGCTGGCAGTGTCATTGGCTCTTTGGTTTAGGGCTTATACTTCTTCTTCTGACTTACCTCACTTGATATTCTACAGTTCTGTTCAAGTTGCAGCAAATTGCATGATTTCATCATTCCTTGCAGTTGCATAGTATTCCATTGTGTATTTATATATACCACACCTTAATTATCCACTCATTTGTTGTTGGACACTTGGATTGATTCAATATCTTAGCTATTGTATTACGTGCTACAATGAAGAATGGTGAGCATATGTTGTTTTGAATTCATATTTTTGTGTCTTAAGGCTAGATGCCAAGAAGTGTTATTCCTGGGTCATATGGCAGCTCTAGTCATGCTCTTTTGGCAATTCTCCATACTGGTTTCTATAAGGGTTGAACCAGACAACATTCCTGCCAGCAGTGAATGAGAGCACCTCTTACCACATCCACAAAATGGCAGATATTTTCATGATCAATTCAAGACTTAAGATTTTAACATGTCAGAGCAATGGCTCAAATCTTATTAGTGAACTCTTACTGAAATGAAGGTAAAATCCTGACTTATTTTAAAGAAAAAATTTTATAGGGTCAGGATAGAGAATTTAAGTGAATGAAGATGTTTGTTACAGTATCTGTGTGATGTGGTTGTCAAAAATATAATTGTTTATCTGGACTGCATCAAAAGACACATCAAGTAGCACAATATTGGTGATTTTGTCCTTCACCAGGAATTTGTCATGTTATTTCTGTATCTTTTTGTCCATTATAATGCTAGCTTATTTTAGTGGAGAAGTGGTCAACTTGAGTTCTGAATAAAGTAAGTGGAGGGGGAGGGTGGTGACAGGGTGAGTGATACAAGAACCAAGTAGGAAGCAGATGAATATATATATTTATATATATATTTATATAAATATATATATTTATATACACCACCTCTGTATATAAATATACGATTACACCATCTCCACTTCGCTGATGACATTGTTCTAATAACATCAAACATTAGTCAAGCGGCACAAATGCTGGCTGACTTTGACCGAGAATGTGGAAAGATAGGCCTACAGCTGAATCTCAACAAAGCTATGTTCATGAAAAATGAACTAGTTCCAGAGGTCCCATTCACTCTCAATGGAACAAACATCTCTGAATGCAGCAGTTATGTGTACCTAGGTCGAGAAGTCAACATGATGAATGACCTAAAACCTGAGCTGCGCAGGAGAAAGAGAGCAGCATGCAATGCCTTCAAAAGCATTGAAGAAATAGCGAAAAAGACAAAGAACCTCCTGCTCCAGGCACATCTCTTCAATTCCACCATTCTCCCTGCATTAACATATGCCTCAGAGACCTGGGCCCTATGAAAGCAGGAAGAGAATACTATTCGGGTCTCCCAAAGAGGAATCGAAAGAGCTGTGCTTGGAATATCCCGCCTCACTCAAGTGCGAGAAGGAATCTGGACTTCCGACCTCCGTCACTGTTCCAGAGTCAGGGATGCTGTCTCGTTTGCCAAGGCATCAAAAATTAGATGGGCTGGGCATGTAATACGATTTGGAGATGACCACTGGACTAGAACCATTACCGACTAGATCCCATGGGATGTCAAAAGATCACGTGGCCGCCCACCTACAAGATGGTCAGACTTCTTCGTCAAGACCCTGAACGAATGGTTTGAGGCTCTTCGTATTCCTGAAGCAAGCAGATGCTATTGGGCTACACTGGCATGTGATAGGGTCAAATGGAAATGTTATTGGTGCCGTAGCAAATCGATGAACAACAGGATGTCAAGTGATCAAGTGATATATATATATATATATGTATATATATATATATATTTGTTGTTGTTTGTGTTTAATCATATGGTGACTATTATACTTGTGCTATTTAAAAATGCAGGTAATTTGATAGTCAAAATATTATAGAAAACATATTTTGACTTTGAAGAATTGGCTTTTTAATAGGCAGAGCATTCAAACTTAGTAGAATTATGTTTAGAGTTTGTGAGTTTCCTATCACAGCTTGAGAAGTTTGACAAGGATGATACGTTGGCACTCAGTTAATCCAGCCTTTTTATGTTTTAGTTGATGACTAGGAAGTCCGATATTTATGGCTGATAAATCAAAGGTCAAAACCCCAGTCTTCAACTCAGGACTTTTTTTTTTTACAAGATTCTTTTTTATTTCTGTGATTTTAATTGTATTTTTTATAGGCAAATTTTATTTTATTTTTTTTTTGCTATTTTGTCTATTTATTTTTTTTAAATTTTTTTATTTTTACAATTACAAAGATATACAATTAAAAAGTTCATATTTGGGTTTTGGTCATACAGTGTAGCAGCACCCATCCCGCCAAATGGAATACTATGCAGCTGTTAGGAAAAATGAAGTTATAAAATTTGCCTACAAATGGATGGACATGGAGAAGATTATGTTGAGCGAAATTAGCCAGAAGGAGAGAGACAGTTACAGAATGACTGCATTTATCTGCATAACATAAATATATAGGTACATATTATGATACCAATATCCAAGGTCAAGTGAAACATACATCAGGAGGTCCTGTCAAAGGTGGAAATTATCACAAACGTGTGGGAGTCAGAAACTCAGGACTTTTTATCCTTTGCATTGTACTGGATTATATCAAGTACAAGAGATATTCTAGAGAGGACATAGGACAGAGATATTCTAGAGAGGAGTTACATAGAGGAATATCAGATGGACATGTAATCAATACCCCTTTCAAGAAGATTCTGTGATTTGAATAAATTTTTCATCCTGACTTGACTCAGCTCCCCGCATGATTATTCTATCAGTGCAGCTGAAAAACCACCTGGGTAAGTAACCACTACCATCAGGTTTATAGTGTGTATAGGAAGGTAGTCCTCACTTTCCATATTCTATGTCTGCCAAAACAGCTAATTGCATACTTGCTTTTACCTTTAAGTTCTAAAGAAATCTCCCTCTAAACATTGAAAATTCCTGACTGATTTTCAACTGCAGTCATTCAATTGATTTTCTTGTTCTTATCTAATCAATGATCTTAAAAGGCGTTTTGTTGTCCTATGGCTTCTGCGCTACTACAGAGGTTCAGATTTTGAAGACACAAGTTTGATATCTGTGGCTGAGTGAAAGGGAGATGGAATTTGTGGTTTTATAATTTCTATAGGAATTTTAATTATCTTGGATGGAATTTTTCCAGATTGAACTCTTATTTGGGTTACTTAGCATTGTTGTATCTGATATTCTTGTTTATCAGATAATCAGTGGTGGAACAATGAATGTCTGGCAATATCATTTTTTCAGCTTGATTTACCAGGGTAATAGTAATGGAAAAATGTTGGTTTTAATGAAACATTTGAAGTAACATCAGATTCTTTTCTCTTTAGCTTTCATGGTGTGTGTGTGTGTATGTGTGTTTGAGAAGGGGAGGGAAATAAACAATTTTATGAATCTCAGTTGGTTCTGTTTTTCATGCCTAACATATTAAGTCCCAGTTCTTACTGACGTTGAATATGAAGGGTTAATTAGACATGACTGACATAGTTAGGAATTGAGAATATTGTGGAAGTATGCGGCAGAGGTGGAGTATGGTACTTATGTGCATATAACACATTTTATACCAGCTGCTGCAAATGCAGTGGTCATTATGAACATACACGCATATACCATTAAACATGTATTTTAGTTAGATAGTTGCTAGAAAATAAATGAATATTAAATGGAAATCTTTTGTATAGTGAGAAATAGACTCCAGGAAATGTATATTAATTAGATGTTATTTTGAAAACATTATGACATTTATTAAATTCCCTAAGTACAACTGCAGAGTTAGAGACATTCTAGGTTATGAAGGGAGTGATATTAGTGCAGTAACTGCAAGCTTTCTAGGCACAAGGGAAAAAGCAGAAGAAATAATATTTCTTAATCAATGAGAGCTGTTCAGTCAGGGTCTAGAGTAGACCAGTAGTTATTGGAACAAAGGGACGATTATGCTCGGTGGGGCATCGAAAGGGCTCATAACCCCCTCTCTTACCTCCTTTCCTTATAAAGGAAGATTGGAGAGAGAAGAGACTAAAATGCTGTCTGGAGGGATAATTTCTCCAAGTGTAGAGAGAAGTTCAGATTAAGAGATAGGCCATAGTGGTCATAGATCATTCTTACTATCTCTAAATATTTGTTGCCATCTGGCTACTCATCATTCACTGTGCTTTGTTATAAAGCTATCAATGGAGGAATCCTACCCTGTGCTCAAGGCGCTCATAATCTAAATAGAGGGCAGCCATATAAACAAGGAAGCATGTGTTATCATAAAGGTTTTTATAAATTATGATGAAAAGATAGGTGAGGAAGCAACTCCTTTTTATTTTTCATTTTCCTCCAACTTTATTGATGAATGGGTTATAAATATAATTCAGTTAAGTTTATGTATTCCATGTATACACTGTGGAATGCTGTATTGAGATCAAGATAATTAATATAAACATCACCTCACAGACTTTATTTATTTATTTCCTTATATGTCATTGAATCTCCAAGCAGTACCTCGGTTGCACACAGATTACAATAGCATGTTAACTATGTTATTTTTCAACATAGTTATTTAACATATATGGCTCTAACTCACCATGTTGTGAATTAGATCCTCAGAACTTCCTCAGAACTTTAGTACCCTTCGGCCTATATATCTCCATTTCACCTGCTTCCCAGTTTCTATAATCTATTTCTATGATCCTTTTTTAAATCCTGTTTCTATGAAACTCAGCTTATTTTTTCAGATTCTGCAAGTGGGTGATATAATGTAGAATTTTTATTATTTCATTAGGATAATGCCCTTCTGGTTTATTCATTTATCTGTCATGTTTGCAAATGATAGTTTCCTTCCTTGTGTCTTAATAATTAAATTTTTTTATTATACCACCATGAGACATGCAATTACAAAGGTGTTCATAATTCGTTCTTGGTAACACAGTATCCCAGCACCGATCCCCCACCAGTGCCCCCATCCCCACCACCAGTGTACCCATACCCCTCCCGCCTACCCCCAGGCTGCCCCAACAGCAGGCATCCCCTTTTCTCTCTTTCTCTCTCTATGTCTCTCTCTCTCTGTCTGTGTCTCTGCATCTCTTTCCCTCTTCTTTCACACATTGTGGCTAACCCTGCAGATATTTAGGGTTTATCATTCAAGTCTCTGTGTATATTCAATGGTGAGTTCCAGCCTGACATTACCATTTCCCACACTTAGTAAAACACTGGTATATATTTATATCCCAGTAATGAATGCAGTCATTCTATATCTGTCCTTTTCCTTTTGACTAATTTCACTCACATGATAGTCTCTATGTCCACACATTTGCAGGTAAATTTCACAATTTTGTCTTTTCTGACAACTGCATAGTATTCCATTGTGTAGGTATACCACAGTTTCTTTAGCTAGTCCTCTGTTCTTGGGCACTTAGGTTGTTTCCAGATTCTGGCTATTGTGAATAGAGCAGCGATGAATAAAGAAGTATAGATAGTTTCTGCTATGTGTTTTTGGGTCTCTAGGGTATATTCCCAGGAGTGGTATTGCTGGATCAAATGGGAGCTCAATATCTAGCTTTCAGAGGAATGTCTATATTGTTTTCCAAAAGGGCTGGACCAATTGGCACTCCCAACAACAGTGAATGAGAGTCCCTTTTTTCCCCACATCCATGCCAGCACCGGTTGTTCTTGCTGTTTTGGATGTTTTCCAGTCTCTGTGGTGTGAGATAGTACCTCATTGTTGTTTTGATTTGAATCTACCTGATGATTAATAATGAAGAGAACTTTTCATATGCCTTTTGGCCATTCGAATTTCTTCTTTTAGGAAGCTTCTGTTCATTTCTTCTCCCCATTTTTTGATGGGGCTGGCTGTTTTTCTTGTGAAGTGCTACCAGTGCCTGATATATCCTGGATATTAACCCCTTGTCAAATGGCTATTGGGTGAATATTCTTTCCCATTCTGTGGATTGTCTTTGTATCTTGGTCACCGTTTTTTTTTTTTTTGAGGTGCAGAAGATTTTCAATTTTATATAATCCCATTTGTTTATATTTGTTTTCACTTGCTTGGTTAGTGGTGTTTCGTCTTCGAAGATGCTTTTAGTTTCGATGTTGTAGAGTGTTTTTCCTATGTTTTCTTTGATGTACCTTATAGATTCATGTCTGATGTTGAGATCTATAATCCATTTTGATCTGACTTTTGTGCATGGCATTAGAAGGAGGTCTAAGTTCATTTTTTACGTGTAGCTGCCCAGTTTTCCCAGCACCATTTGTTGAAGAGGCTTTCTTTGCCTCACTTAATATTTTTTGCTACTTTATCGAAGACTAAGTAGTTGTATATTTGAGAGCATGTTTTAGGATATTCAGTTCTATCCCATAGGTCTACAGGTCTGTCTCTATAACAATACTACACTGTCTTAATTACGACTGCTTTGTAGTAGAGTTTGAGGTTGGGGAAAGTTATACCTCCCATCTCCTTTTTCCCAAGGATTGCTTTAGCTATTTATGGGGGTTAATAAACCCATGAATTTCCATACAAATTTCAGGAGTGTTTGTTCAATTTCTTTGAAGAACATCATGGGTATCTTTATAGGGACCACATTGAATCTGTATAAAGCTCTAGGCGCTTATTGCCATTTTGATAAGTTAATCCTCCCAATCCATGAGCAAGGGAATACATCTCCGTTTCCTCAGGTCCTCTTTTATTTCCTGAAGTAATGTTTTGTAGTTTTCTTTGTTAGAGATCCTTTACATTCTTTGTCAAAATTATTCCTAGGTATTTGATTTTCTGTGGTGCAAGTGTGAATGGGATAGTTTCTTTAATGTCCCTTTCTTCTCTTTTGTTGTTTGCGTATAGGAAGGCCATTGGCTTTTTGGGTATTGATTTTGTACCCTGCCACTGCCACTCTACTGTAGGAATCTATTATTTCTAGGAGCTTCTTGGTAGAGCGTTCAAGGTTTTCCAGGTATACTATCATGTCATCTGCAAATAGTGACAGCTTGATTTCTTCCTTTTCTATCTGGATGCCCTTAATGTATTTTTTCTTCCCTGATTGCTACGGCAAGTACTTCCATTACTATATTGAATAGAAGTGGTGACAGTGGGCAGCCTTGTCTTGTCCCTGATCTTAAGGGGAAGGCTTTTAGTTTCTCCCCATATAGAATGATGCTCGCTGTGGACTTGTAGTAGATGGCCTGGACTATATTGAGGAAGGTTCCTTCAATTCCCATTTTAAGGAAAGTTTTTATCATGATCAGGTGTTGAATCTTGTCAAATGTCTTCTCTGCATCTACTGATAGGATCATATGGTTTTTATTTTTTCTTTTTATTGATATGATGCATTATGTTGATTGACTTGTGAATTTTGAACCATCCTTGCATTCCTGGGATGAATCCCATTTGGTCATGGTGTATAATCTTTTTGATGACTCTTTGGATTCTATTTGCTAGTATTTTATTGAAGATCTTAGCATCTGTATTCATCAGGGAGATTGGTCTGTAGTTGTCTTTTTGTGTGTTGTTTCTGCCTGCTTTGGGTATCAGGGTGATATGTGCCTCATAGAAGCTATTTGGGAGTGTTTCTGTTTCTTCTATTTCCTGGAAGAGCTTGAAAAGTATTGGCAGTCGGTCCTCCTACTTAACAAAACCTATTTGTTAAGTAACTGGGAAGAAGTTTAACAGTTGTTGTGGAGCCCTTTGGGCCATTATGGCCACAGAGTGGTGCTCAGATATGGGGGACAGAGAGCTACATATAGAGCCTGGGGCCTCCCAAGTGTAAGGTATGTGCTCTTACCACTTGAACCACATCCCTGGTCCTGGGCAGAACTTTCAACAGTGAGTTTTCCCATTTCTCTTCTCATTCTCTGCTTTTTCATTTCAATAATACTGATAACGTCAACATATTAATGTGCATTTTTGAGTCCTTATTATAAGTTAGACATCATTCTAAGAATTCTTTTCTTTATGGTTTTACAGCCACACATGGATGTCTTCTGGGACAATTCTCAACTTAATGCTTATGACCACATGTTGCTGGGGATTGAACTCGAAGTTCTGACATACAAAGCATGTGCCCTTGCTATCTCCTTACCCTCTAGAAACTCAAAATATTCTAAATGTTTCACTCAAAATATTCTAAACATATTAAGGTAGTATTATCTAAAGTTTATTCTGAAGATATTCAAGCACAAGAATCTTGAGTATTGGGGATGAGTGATAGCACAGTGGGTAAGGCACTTGTCTTGCACGTAGTCAATCCCAGGTTTGATCCCATATGTTCCCTTGAACACCACCAAGAATATTTCCTGAATGGAGAGCCAGGAGTAACCTCTAAGCATTAGTGGGTGTGACCCAAAACTAAGAAAAGCAAAAAAAAAGAAACAAACAAACAAAAAGAATCTTGAGTAGTTGTCTAGAATAGACAGCAAATTAATCACAAAAATGAACCTCTGTCTGGATGACACCCGGCCCTGCAGTCTGTACTTAGAACCAGTTCAGTGAGTGCTTGTATGTGGACAATTAAAATAATGACCTGTGGTTCAAATATATTTATAACTGCTGATGGCTACACTTGAGTTTATCTTGATTTGTTAAAGTTTATGGAGTGCAAAGTTGATCTATTTTTTCTTCTCTATTCTTTAACTTTTTATTACTGGTTTTGGCATATTGAATATGCATTGGACAGCTTGCCAGGCTCTGCCGTGCGGGTGATGTACTTATATGTATTTCTTTGTGTGTGTGGGGGGGGAAGTGTCTTCAGGTTAGAAAAGAAATCTTCACCAGAGATTCCTAAGTTACCTTCCAAAGCAGCTATTAGAAGGAGCAGTGATCTTCAGTTAAGTGATAATGAGAGGTGGCTTGATGATTTGCTGAGAGATAGTGGAATGAGAATGAAGAGAGTCCCGGGTCATCTCTGTCTGTCTTCTCTCAGGAGGATGGACTTTGAGGAACCTTTTCATCAGCTTTGTGTTTCCTTCTTTGTCGCGGTTGTCGTGGCTGCAGTGTCCACTCCACTGCCACAGTTGCTTCCCTCCTGCTTCGTGTTTACCGTAGTTGCAGCATCCGCTCAGCTGCTGTTTCTCTCCAGTGTCGCGGTTACCATGGTTGCAATGCCTGCTCCGCCACAGTCGCCTCTTAAGCACCGATCAGGAGAGGGGACTGTGAGATCCTCTGAATCCAGTGATATCTGGATTGTCACAGACGATCTCAAGATATAATTTAAACCCCCTTTCTTCCCACCTCTCTGCCTAGTGACCGTTATGGGCGCCCGGCCACCTTGATTTGCACCTGATAGGGTCAAATGGAAACATTACTGGTGCCTGCTCGAGCAAATCGATGGATAATGCGATATCAAGTGATCAAGTGATCAAGTGATTCTTTAACTTTACTTCATTAAATGACATCATCTTTCTTCTGATTCATACCACCAAGGTACCTGAATTCCCTGATGCTTCTCATCTGTCTCCCCCTTCCCACCACTAAATTTCTTTACTTTTCCTCCCTGTACTCCGGGACCAAGGTTGATCTGGGCACCCATCCTTTAAATCATTGCATTCCCTCATCCAGTTATTCTAGGTACCATAAATAAGTGATACCATCTTGTGTTTTTTATCCTTTTTCTTCTGACTTGCTTCACTTAAAATGATGTATTCCAGTTCCATCCAGGTGGCAATGAATTGCATGATTTCATCATTCCTTACAGCTGTGTGGTATTCCATCGTGAGTCTATACCACATCATGACCTATTTATCTGTTATTGGGCATCTAGATTGATTCCAAATCTTAGCCATTGGTACTCAGTACTGCAATGAAAATTGCTATGCATGCATCTTTTGAATGATTGTTTTTGATATTCCAAATGGAATTGCTGGGTTGTATGCAGCTCAATTCTAAGTTCATTGAGAAACCTCCATACTGTTTTTATAGGGGTTAAAGCATACTTTAACAGCCAAACTTCAAAAAGTTCCTGACAAGAGAGCAGGCTAGGGTGGGGTGGGGATAGTGGGGGAATATGGGAACATTAGTGGAGGGAAGTAAACACTGGTGGTGGGATGGTGCTGAAATATTGTATGTCTAAAATTCAATTACGAATAACTGTGAATCATGATGCTTGCTTAATAAAATAAAGTTTTTGAAAAATTTCCCAGAATAGAAACCTATAAGCGACACTAAATTCCTTCCTTTTTTTAACCTACAGACTTGATAGATAATGAAATACATTGAGCTCTTTGTCCAGAAAATATCCCAGGGTCAGTAACCTGATCCTCTCCTTCATATCCCTCATCACGGTTGGGCCACTGTGGTCCTCTGGGGCTACTCCTGGCTCTGTCCAGGGTCATACCTAGTATAATAGTATTCTAGGGGGTCACATATGCAGTTCCAGGGATCAAACCAGAGTTAGCCCTGTACTATTTCTTTATTCCTTGGACTCTGATGCTATCTCTCTCTTCCTTATAGGAAGGCTTATCTACCCTTGCACTATATCTGGCAGCGCTCAGATGCTATTCATGCCTACGAGTTTTAATTCTTTAGTCTGTTAATTAGGCATCTCTCCTTTAGAGAAGTGACACAGACAGGAACTTGCACATATGTTATGGTAAATTGTAGATAGTACAAGATGGTAAATTGTAGCTTAGATATAGGGAGACATTTTTTTCCCATAATTTTGTCTGTGGCAACCCAATAAGCCTGCAGATTTGGCATCTTAAAGATTTTTCAGTTTTGCTGGACAGTTTGGGGATAGCACTGCAAGCAGGGAAGCAAGTTACTAGGAGTCAAGAATGAATCCCAAAATAACTTGTCTAGACTGTGCAAGACAGATATAGTAGGTAAGGCCCTTGTCTTTCTCATAGATGACCAAGTTCAGACTTCGGATCCCATTATGGTCTCAAGAGTACAGACAGGAGTGGTCTTTAAGCACACAATTGGGAGCAAGCCCTCAGCACAACAAGGTATGCCCCATAACCAAATAAATGAGCAATAGTCCAGCGGGTAGGGCGTTTGCCTTGCACGTGGTCAGCCCATGCCAGGCCAGGTTTGATTCCCGACATCCCATATGGTCCCCTGAGCACCGTCAGGAGTAATTCCCTGAATGCAGAGCCAATAGAAACCCCTGAGTATCACCGGGTGTGACCCAAAAAAGCAAAAAAAAAAAAAAACCAAATAAATGAATAAAGTGATTTGTGTAGAGCAAACATACATGTGATACAGAGATCTAATGGTTTTTGATCATGAACAATGTCTGATAGTTTTCTATGCAAAATACTGAACACTGAACTTGATATGATTTAATGTCTCTTGTGGTCTTTCTTATGAAGGAACACATTATATGGTCCTCATGTAATATATTCTTATTAATCATGCAAACATTTTCACATTTTGGCTCTGTTTATAATATCTCTATCCATTTTCCCTTAAAGTAACCTGTAGGGGTTTGCTATCCAAAGATGGCGCCAACTTATTTATACGTTTCCTTTGTCACCTTTTTCAGCACTTTTTCACTATTTCAAATATATCTCTTGGAAATTATCTATTATTTGCTTCACAAGAAAGACCAAGAGTGAAACACTTGTTTCCTAAATTCAATTTGAAAAAACAGCATAGCCACATTATTTGTCTATGATAATAATGATGTAGCTATACACAACTTAATTAAGCCTAAATTCCGGGCAAAGATAAATGTGTGGGAACTCATATTGGTTGAAAAAATAGTATTTGTTATCATTCTTTTTAATCCATTTTATCATATTTTGTATAATGACTATTTGGTTGATTATAATAGAGGTCACAGGAAAGTAAATATTAGGGAGCAAAAGAAAAAAAATGATACTACATGACAACAACAAATAAGATTAATGATTTATATTCAATTTTCATGTATAACATATTTGATGTAATTACAAGGTAAATTGATTGAGAGGAAATAATGTAGAAATTAGAAAGGTTAAAAGAAACGTCTATATCAGTCATGATATTGATAACTCAATTCATCTCTAATACAATTACTATTGACTTTCTACAATATTTATTTCAAAATGAAAGATAGAATATTGCATATAGATTAAAACAATAAACACTAAAACACTACCTATTTGGTGCTAAACTACTCCAAAAATATATGTGTAAAGAAACAACCACAACTTTTATTTCCCCAGTTTTCTGTCTAAATACCTAATTTTATAAGTATAAAATAGGATATCAGAAAGGGAAATGATAAATGGAATAATTAAATTTCTAGGAAAATGATTAAAGTTTCAGATGGATTCAAATGAGTATATCGCTAAAGTATCTTATTATCACTTTGAACATTGGGGTTCCTACTTAATCATAGTAATAACATACTTGATATTGAGTAAATTCTAAATGTTTGGAATTCTCAGGTGAATGTGAGATTCCAGTGTGACTAGATGACTTTCTAGAAATGGTAACTTTATGGTCCTGAAAACTGCTTCCAATGTGCTTATTAGTTTCGCAAGCCTCGCCATCCGAGAGTTGGGCCTGGGCCTCGCTGTCACTGTCCTGACTGATGCTGGAGCCCTGCGCCCCCTGCCCTGCGGTCCAGAGGAGGGTCGGCCCTGTGTGGAGGCCGCGTGCCTGCGGGCATCTGCGGTGGGCTGGTGGCGGCGCCCTGACTGTCTCTGGTGCCGGAGCCCGAGCGTGTGCGGGCAGAGTCAGCCCTGCGTGCGTGGCAGTCTGGCCGTGGTGACGGGAGCCCGAGGGCCTGGTGCTGTCCGTGGCTTGGCCTCGTGGAAGAAGCATGCTGGTTCTGGGACGCGGTCCCCGGAGCGCCCCCGCTTCTGCGAGGTCCCCTCTGAGACCCCTTCGTTGTCGCTGGCCTGGGGACTGTCGGCGGAAGCCCGGGGTCTCTCTGTGCTGGAGTCCGCCGGGAATGTCCACCAGCGGAGGCTGGGCGCGTGTGGCCGCCCCGCCGCCTGCTCCTTGCGGCCTCCCTGGCCTGCGTGTGTGCTGGTCCTGGTCGTCCCGCTGTGTCCGCGAGATGCAGTGTCGGCTTGACGGGAGCCCGATCGTCGGGGGGCTGTCCGTGGACCGTCCGCGTGATGTGCCCTGTCCTCTGGTCGTGGCGGTGCCTGAGTGTCCTTGGGCTGTGTCAGACTGATCGTGCTGGCCTCTCTGGCCTCGGTGGGCACCATGCTGCTCGGCGCTGTCGCTTGCCTGCCCTTGCTTCGGTGGGGCGCCCAGAGGGCCTTTCTGACTGGTCTGAGTGGCCCTCGCTGTCGCTTTGCTGGCTGACGCTGGACCCTCGTTGGCCGCTTCGACCTGGTCCCCGCGGCTGCCCGTCCATTCTGTGTGCGTGCGGAGCGGTCGCTGGTCTGCTCTCGCTGGGCGCTCTGTCTGCCACCAGTGACAGACCCAGTTGGGCGGCGGGCAGACTCAGAGCGTCCCCGGTGGACCCAGCGCGCCTAGGGCTGTCAGCTTCCGCCTGGTGGCGCGAGCCCTGTCTCCCGCTGGTCCTGGGCTTGGTCTGCCCCTGCTCAGAGTCGTGCTCCTCGTGGGAGGAAATCAGGTAGAGACGGGATCCTGAGTGTCCAGCCCTGCCCCGTGTACGGGACAGCTCTTGTGGCCCTTCGCGTTGGGCCTCTCGGGTTGTCTTGGGGGATGTGTGGTCTTCCTCGGACTGGAAATCTGAGTGTTGGTCCGGGGCCTCGCTGTCACTGTCCTGACTGATGCTGGAGCCCCTGCGCCCCTGCCCCTGCGGTCCAGAGGAGGGTCGGCCCTGTGTGGGAGGCGCGTGCCTGCGGGCGTCTGCGGTGGGCTGGTGGCGGCGCCCCTGACTGTCTCTGGTGCCGGAGCCCGAGCGTGTGCGGGCAGAGTCAGCCTGCGTGCGTGTGGCAGTCTGGCCGTGGTGACGGGAGCCCGAGGGCCTGGTGCTGTCCGTGGCTTGGCCTCGCGTGGAAGAAGCATGCTGGTTCTGGGACGCGGTCCCGGAGCGTCCCCGCTTCTGCGAGGTCCCCTCTGAGACCCCTTCGTTGTCGCTGGCCTGGGGACTGTCGGCGGAAGCCCGGGTCTCTCTGTGCTGGAGTCCGCGGGGGAATGTCCACCAGCGGAGGCTGGCGCGTGTGGCCGCCCGCCGCCTGCTCCTTGCGGCCTCCCTGGCCTGCGTGTGTGCTGGTCCTGGTCGTCCCGCTGTGTCCGCGAGATGCAGTGTCGGCTTGACGGGAGCCCGATCGTCCGGGGCTGTCCGTGGACCGTCCGCGTGATGTGCCCTGTCCTCTGGTCGTGGCGGTGCCTGAGTGTCCTTGGGCTGTGTCAGACTGATCGTGCTGGCCTCTCTGGCCTCGGTGGGCACCATGCTGCTCGGCGCTGTCGCTTGCCTGCCCTTTGCTTCGGGGTGGGGCGCCCAGAGGACCTTTCTGACTGGTCTGAGTGGCCCTCGCTGTCGCTTTGCTGGCTGACGCTGGACCCTCGTTGGCCGCTCGACCTGGTCCCCTGCGGCTGCCCGTCCATTCTGTGTGCGTGCGGAGCGGTCGCTGGTCTGCTCTCGCTGGGCGCTCTGTCTGCCACCAGTGACAGACCCAGTTGGGCGGCGGGCAGACTCAGAGCGCCCCCCGGTGGACCCTGCGGCGCCTGGGGGCTGTCAGCTTCCGCCTGGTGGCGCGAGCCCTGTCTCCCCGCTGGTCCTGGGCTTGGTCTGCCCCTGCTCAGAGTCGTGCTCCTCGTGGGAGGAAATCAGGTAGAGACGGGATCCTGAGTGTCCAGCCCTGCCCGTGTACGGGACAGCTCTTGTGGCCCCTTCGCGTTGGGCCTCTCGGTTGTCTTGGGGGATGTGTGGTCTTCCTCGGACTGGAAATCTGAGTGTTGGTCCGGGGGCCTCGCTGTCACTGTCCTGACTGATGCTGGAGCCCCTGCGCCCCCTGCCCTGCGGTCCAGAGGAGGGTCGGCCCTGTGTGGAGGCCGCGTGCCTGCGGGCGTCTGCGGTGGGCTGGTGGCGGCGCCCCTGACTGTCTCTGGTGCCGGAGCCCGAGCGCAGCGGGCAGAGTCAGCCTGCGTGCGTGTGGCAGTCTGGCCGTGGTGACGGGAGCCCGAGGGCCTGGTGCTGTCCGTGGCTTGGCCTCGCGTGGAAGAAGCATGCTGGTTCTGGGACGCGGTCCCGGAGCGCCCCCGCTTCTGCGAGGTCCCCTCTGAGACCCCTTCGTTGTCGCTGGCCTGGGGACTGTCGGCGGAAGCCCGGGGTCTCTCTGTGCTGGAGTCCGCGGGGAATGTCCACCAGCGGAGGCTGGGCGCGTGTGGCCGCCCGCCGCCTGCTCCTTGCGGCCTCCCTGGCCTGCGTGTGTGCTGGTCCTGGTCGTCCCGCTGTGTCCGCGAGATGCAGTGTCGGCTTGACGGGAGCCCGATCGTCCGGGGCTGTCCGTGGACCGTCCGCGTGATGTGCCCTGTCCTCTGGTCGTGGCGGTGCCTGAGTGTCCTTGGGCTGTGTCAGACTGATCGTGCTGGCCTCTCTGGCCTCGGTGGGCACCATGCTGCTCGGCGCTGTCGCTTGCCTGCCCTTTGCTTCGGGTGGGGCGCCCAGAGGGCCTTTCTGACTGGTCTGAGTGGCCCTCGCTGTCGCTTGCTGGCTGACGCTGGACCCTCGTTGGCCGCTCGACCTGGTCCCCGCGGCTGCCCGTCCATTCTGTGTGCGTGCGGAGGCGGTCGCTGGTCTGCTCTCGCTGGGCGCTCTGTCTGCCACCAGTGACAGACCCAGTTGGGCGGCGGGCAGACTCAGAGCGTCCCCGGTGGACCCTGCGCGCCTGGGGCTGTCAGCTTCCGCCTGGTGGCGCGAGCCCTGTCTCCCCGCTGGTCCTGGGCTTGGTCTGCCCCTGCTCAGAGTCGTGCTCCTCGTGGGAGGAAATCAGGTAGAGACGGGATCCTGAGTGTCCAGCCCTGCCCCGTACGGGACAGCTCTTGTGGCCCTTCGCGTTGGGCCTCTCGGGTTGTCTTGGGGATGTGTGGTCTTCCTCGGACTGGAAATCTGAGTGTTGGTCCGGGGCCTCGCTGTCACTGTCCTGACTGATGCTGGAGCCCCTGGCGCCCCTGCCCTGCGGTCCAGAGGAGGGTCGGCCCTGTGTGGAGGCCGCGTGCCTGCGGGCGTCTGCGGTGGGCTGGTGGCGGCGCCCCTGACTGTCTCTGGTGCCGGAGCCCGAGCGTGTGCGGGCAGAGTCAGCCTGCGTGCGTGTGGCAGTCTGGCCGTGGTGACGGGAGCCCGAGGGCCTGGTGCTGTCCGTGGCTTGGCCTCGCGTGGAAGAAGCATGCTGGTTCTGGGACGCGGTCCCGAGCGTCCCCGCTTCTGCGAGGTCCCCTCTGAGACCCCTTCGTTGTCGCTGGCCTGGGGACTGTCGGCGGAAGCCCGGGGTCTCTCTGTGCTGGAGTCCGCCGGGAATGTCCACCAGCGGAGGCTGGGCGCGTGTGGCCGCCCGCCGCCTGCTCCTTGCGGCCTCCCTGGCCTGCGTGTGTGCTGGTCCTGGTCGTCCCGCTGTGTCCGCGAGATGCAGTGTCGGCTTGACGGGAGCCCGATCGTCCGGGGCTGTCCGTGGACCGTCAGCGTGATGTGCCCTGTCCTCTGGTCGTGGC
This sequence comes from Cryptotis parvus, assembly GCA_021461705.1. Classification (NCBI taxonomy): domain Eukaryota; kingdom Metazoa; phylum Chordata; class Mammalia; order Eulipotyphla; family Soricidae; genus Cryptotis; species Cryptotis parvus. The sequence goes on along the minus strand of JAJIBD010005579.1, from coordinate 20,611 downwards.
GGTGCCTGAGTGTCCTTGGGCTGTGTCAGACTGATCGTGCTGGCCTCTCTGGCCTCGGTGGGCACCATGCTGCTCGGCGCTGTCGCTTGCCTGCCCTTGCTTCGGGGCGCCCAGAGGGCCTTTCTGACTGGTCTGAGTGGCCCTCGCTGTCGCTTTGCTGGCTGACGCTGGACCCTCGTTGGCCGCTCGACCTGGTCCCGCGGCTGCCCGTCCATTCTGTGTGCGTGCGGAGCGGTCGCTGGTCTGCTCTCGCTGGGCGCTCTGTCTGCCACCAGTGACAGACCCAGTTGGACGGCGGCAGACTCAGAGCGTCCCCGGTGGACCCTGCGGCGCCTGGGGCTGTCAGCTTCCGCCTGGTGGCGCGAGCCCTGTCTCCCGCTGGTCCTGGGCTTGGTCTGCCCCCTGCTCAGAGTCGTGCTCCTCGTGGGAGGAAATCAGGTAGAGACGGGATCCTGAGTGTCCAGCCCTGCCCCGTGTACGGGACAGCTCTTGTGGCCCTTCGCGTTGGGCCTCTCGGGTTGTCTTGGGGGATGTGTGGTCTTCCTCGGACTGGAAATCTGAGTGTTGGTCCGGGGCCTCGCTGTCACTGTCCTGACTGATGCTGGAGCCCCTGCGCCCCCTGCCCTGCGGTCCAGAGGAGGGTCGGCCCTGTGTGGAGGCCAGCGTGCCTGCGGCGCCTGCGGTGGGCTGGTGGCGGCGCCCTGACTGTCTCTGGTGCCGGAGCCCGAGCGTGTGCGGGCAGAGTCAGCCTGCGTGCGTGTGGCAGTCTGGCGCGTGGTGACGGGAGCCCGAGGGGCCTGGTGCTGTCCGTGGCTTGACCTCGCGTGGAAGAAGCATGCTGGTTCTGGGACGCGGTCCCGGAGCCGTCCCCGCTTCTGCGAGGTCCCCTCTGAGACCCCTTCGTTGTCGCTGGCCTGGGGACTGTCGGCGGAAGCCCGGGGGTCTCTCTGTGCTGGAGTCCGCGGGGAATGTCCACCAGCGGAGGCTGGGCGCTTGTGGCCGCCACCGCCTGCTCCTTGCGACCTCCCTGGCCTGCGTGTGTGCTGGTCCTGGTCGTCCCGCTGTGTCCGCGAGATGCAGTGTCGGCTTGACGGGAGCCCGATCGTCGGGGGCTGTCCGTGGACCGTCCGCGTGATGTGCCCTGTCCTCTGGTCGTGGCGGTGCCTGAGTGTCCTTGGGCTGTGTCAGACAGATCCTCCTGTTCTTTGTTTGCTCTATGCGGGCCTTCTGCATTCAGTGTTGCAGATAGCTCTGACAGCTTCTTTTTTTTGCTTGTGTAACTGGTGTCTGTGTGTTCATTTCCCCAGATTACTAATGTAATATTTTCATCAATTTCTTCTTTAGTGTCATATTTTGCTTTTCTTTGTTTAAGTTTTCTGTTCAGGCTTTTGTTTGATTCATTTCTTTTCTGTTTTTTCTCAGTTGATCCTGAATGCTCCCTTTTCTTGTTTTCTGAGTGTTCATGTTCCTGTTGACTTCTGTGTTTTTTACGAAGTGGAGATTTCTCCTGGCTATCATCTTGCGCCCTAGATCCTGTTTTTTCTTTTCTGCTTTCACTCTTCGACATTCTCTTTCCTTCTTTTGCTTCATGTTTTCTTGAACTATTTGATTTTCCCTCTTGGTCTGTCCAACTCTTCTGTTTCTTCTTCATCTTCGTACCTTTTCTCATGCCTGTCTTGATTAGGGTTGGATGACTCCAAATTCTGCTTCCTTGTTGAATCATAGTACGCTTGAGCTAACTTGAATACCATCAGGAAAAATTCTGTGAAATTGATTTCATTGTTGTGGTCTACATCTAGGATATGCATGAAGATGTCGGCAGTGTCTGGGTCATCTGGATTCTGTGCAGTAGCATAGAAGGGAGTAATGTTACACAGTTTTACTTATGCGTCTATTATTCACTTAATTTTGTCTTGTTCGAAAATTTTTCTTGTTCATATGTTACTACCAGTGATGAGTCTAATCCTAGCTTCGCTTAAGTGTATGGTTCTACTTGTCCTTGGGATTTCATGTGTTGTTTGGGAACTAAAACTTTTCTGATGAAATATTTACCAGTAAGTATCTATATTGGAACTACTCTTAAAAATATGACCTTAGTATTTGCTTTACAAGCTGTTGACCAGGTTTGTTCCTGGCACCACAAATGATTCACTGCCAGGTTGATCTCTGAGTGCAGAATCTGGAGTAAGCACTGTGCTCTCTGCTTAACAAACAAACAAAAAAATATTTCCGTGTAACCTTTGAATTTATGCAAATATTTTAGAATATAATTAAGTTTTTGTTTCTTTGACTTTCAACATTTAAATTTAGAATGTATGCATATGTTTCTATATGTGTTTTTCTTGTTGCTTCATGGACTTCTGTGTTTTGTACATATAAATAAAAAGAAGACATTATAAATTAGTGTTTAAATAATTTAAATAACTATTTGTTTTTAACAAAAAATTAAATTTTACTCCAGAAATAAACAGATTTTTTAAATAAATTTAAATAAAGTAATTTTCTTCTATAACAGTATTAATTTAAAACTATGCATTTTGAAGTAATTCATGCAAAATATGAACTTTTCGATTTATTCATGTAAAAGTCTTTTACCTTCAGGATGGGCGAAACTCTACTTCCAGCAGCTCCTTCAGTTCTTTTTTGTTCAATGATTCAGTATCCTTATATTTTTTGAATATTGTTGGAATACGTTGATGATAGAAATAATGTTGTCAAGAAGACTAGACATTGTTGGGAGCTAGGTGAATCTGGAAAAAGGAAGTAATCATGTTTATTTCATATTATCTTTTCCTACTTCTATCATTACGTTGAAAATTTATATTTTAAACCTATGTCCTCCCATATATAGTCCATAACAGTTGAAGATGGCTTTGGAATGTAGGGGACCATTTTGTTTCCCTTTCTTTCTTTCTTTCTTTCTTTCTTTCTTTCTTTCTTTCTTTCTTTCTTTCTTTCTTTCTTTCTTTCTTTCTTTCTTCTTGGTTTTTGGGTCACACCTGGTGATGTGCTCATGGTTACTCTTGTCTCTGCACTCAGGAATTACTACTGGCAGGGCACAGGGGACCATATGAGGTACTAGAGATTCAACTTGGGTTAGCCACATGCAAGGAAAGTCCCCTACCCCCTGTGTTATCTTTCTGTGTCCTGACCATTTTGTTGTCTTCAGTGAGAGAGTCATCTCCAAGTTTTCTAGTTTACTTAAAACACTGCTTTTCTTTTGTTCCTTTAACTCATAGTGTACTCTAATAAGCCATATATTCATGCTGCAATTTGTAGGGTTAATATGAAATATATGGTAAAGAAAGTTTAATTAATAAATAGGAAGGAAATTAACTGACATACATTTAATTTATTCCAAATAAGTCAAGAGCAAAAAAGAAATATAGAACAGATGTTGTAATAGAATTCAATTTGAAGTATTATGGATATAGGGACTGAAGTGATAGTGCGGTGGGTAGAGAATTTGCCTTGCACATGGCCAACCAGGTTCAGTCCCAGCATCCCATATGGTTCCCTAAGCACCCTCAGTAGTAGTAACCCTGAGTGTAGAGCCAGGAGTAAATCCTGAGTACTTCCATTTACCCCAAACATATATATATATATATACATATATATACATATATATACATATATATACATATATATACATATATATAATTACATATATAATGGTATAAAGAAATTAATATAATAATAACACATTTATTTTTATAAATAAACATTATCACACTGGGATTAAGGTAAGAATGATGTTAATAAAACTTAGACCAAATTTAGAGAAACAGTGAAGGCATGTTAGGAAATCTAATAAAATGATAACTTTTTAAAGGATTAATGAAAATAATTGATTAATGGAAGGTCAAAGGCATTTAGTACTAATATTGGGTAAGGTCACCTTAAAATAAATTTATATATATATTGGGGAGAGGAAATTGAAGGTAAGACATTTTTTGCTGAATTTTATTTAATGTTTAAGGATAAACAACAACAATTGTTTCTTAGATATGAAAAAAAACACTCATTTTATGAAACCTATATAATCTGAGAATTATCCATACTTGACTAGGATATTATATGGAAAGAAATTTAGGAGAATTTCTTTCATGACCATTGATGCAAAAATATAAAGTAATAGTAAATGATTTTAGGTTTTCTTAAAAAGAACAAATGTCAAATAAGTTTATCTTAAATTTTAAAGCTATTTTAACATTTAAGAACTTGTCAGTGAACTATAATAATTGGCAAACTATTATAAAAGTCCTTTAAGGACTTTAACATAGATGCAAGGAAATTGTATAAAACTATTATTAATTTTGATTTTTAGTTAAATATTGATTAAACGTATATTTAATTTAACATGGATAGTCTTTTGAATAAGGAATAGTCCTGAAAAGAGTTTCCTATGGAATAACAGTTGGTTCCCAGATGAATTTTATTTAAAGAGATTTACAATAAGATAATAGGGAAATAGTTTAGTAACCTATGAATAGGTTACTAAGATAATAATATGAAAATATTATAGATAAATAAACTTTTGGGTTTTTATAGTTACATATACTTTATGATGAAATTTTGTTGGCTTTTATCTCTAAGTTTGAGTATTAGATTAATACACCTTCTATATCCTTCTCTCACTGGCATGAGGATCCTAACCAGAACAACAAATTAGGAAAAAGAATAAAAGGAGGATAATTGGAGAGGAAATAACAGAACAATACTTCTTACTATCAGAATGATATGATTTTGTGTGTGGACTTTTCCATGTATAGAGAAGTTGTTAAATAAAATAGTGTTGCTGGGTATAAGAAAATGTACAGAACTCAATTGTATTTAACTATTAAAACTGTAAATTATTAAATGAACTTAAAATTATGCTTTGGAAAAATTGCAAAAGTCAGAAAAAATTAAAGGAATATGTCTAATGAAATATATTAAAGAATTTTTCCAATAAAATTATTATGGAACTATTAAGATTGATGAACAACTTGGATAAGTGAATGATTTTTGCACAGTTACAAGTTTCAGCATTGTTAAGATGTCAGATTTCACCAAATAAACTTGAGATAAAATTCTATTCTGAATTCCCGAAGATTTAAAAAACAACAATGTTTATGATGATTTCTAAATTATAGAAGGAAATGTGCAGGGCCGAGTGTAGCCCAGGAAACCTGGAAGAAGACAAAATGAGGGCATAACAAATATTGAATAGTATTAAAAAGGAAGTCACCTCTGCATTTGTGTAAGGCTAAACAGATAGATCAATGAAAGACAGTTTAAAATCAGATATGGATGTTAGAATAATGACAAGGGTAGAATTATAAGTCAATAGGAAATGAATAGTTTTTTGAATAAGGAATAGTCCTGTAAATAGTTTCCATATGGAATAACAGTGGATTCCAGATGAATTTTATGTAAAGAGATTTACAATAAGATAATAGGGGAATATCTTAGGATAGGAAATATCTATGGATAGGAAAATACTTTTTTAAATAGAACTGATAAATGCTAATTATGAAAAAGATTGATACACTGTATGTATTAAAATAGAAATGTCTGTTCATTCACAGATCCTATTGAGGAAGAGAAAGGTGGAAGAATATCTGTATCCTTTATAATCTATAAGGACTTCATGCTGAAAATAAAAATAAATTCTGTAGTCACTCTAAAAAATTCTAGGCAGCCTAGTAGACAAATGGGCAGTGACCCAGAAACAACAAAAAATGATGCCCACATAGTAAGTAAACATACCAAAAGTTCTCAACCTGATTAACCTAAGGGAAATGCAAATTAAAATTACAGCATGAGACCACAAAACACCTACCAAAAATTCCAAGCACAGGTGAGGATGTGGAGACACTGGATCTTAGAAATGCTGCTAGAAGGAAGATTTTTTCTGGGAAATATAGAAATTTCCAAATATATAATCAAAAATCATAATGATAATGTTCTTGACTCCTTTTTTCCCCTGATGTCTCAACAAATACAACCCACTCAAGTATCTACTGATATAAAAATGAATAAGTAAGTTGTATTGCTTAAGAAATAGAGGTTCAAGTGAAGGACTGCCTGGCCTAAGATGGCAGTGCTGGAGAAGGAGACTTATGGATGTGTCAGGCTTTGAGTCGGAGTTGACTGAGTTTGGTCACCGTGTTATAAGAAAAAGACAGGAATGGGAATATCTTCCAGGTTTGGGGCTGAGCAAAAATCACTGCTTCTCAGTGCTTCTGTCACTTCCTTCATGTCTTATCCCAGCTCTATTCTAACTCCTTTTCCACACTCTTTCCTCTTGTTATCCTTTCCGTTTTTACTTTAAAGCCTAGAATTACCTTTCTAAAAAAAAAAGCACACTGTAGGTTATCTTAACATGTCCTGCTTAATACTTTCTCATGATTGCAGTATATAAGATAATGTATAAGCTCAACTGTGTCTCGCTGTATATGTTCTACCATAGCTAGTATTTATAGACTATACTTATAGTATTATACTATAATATAATAGCATTTTTCTTTAATAATATTATACTCCCTTTGTTCTCTGAAACCAAATTTTCTCCAGACTTAGCATCATGCTTTTTTGCCTTGACTTGTTTCCTTGGAAACTCAGTCTCAGCTCAAAGTTAGTCTCCGGAGGTTTTCCTGTCCATTCTTTTTTATTTATTTTTTTTTTTTTTTTTTTTTTTTTTTTTTGATCACACCCGGCAATGCTCAGGAGTTACTCCTGACTCTGCACTCGGGAATTACTCCTGGCAGTGCTCGGGGACCATATGGGATACCGGGGATCTAACCCGGTCAGCCGCATGCAAGGCAAACACCCTACCCGCTGGACTATCACTCCGGCCCTCCTGTCCACTCATTTTAAAGCATTCTTCTCCAATAACTTTACCAAACCACTGTCTTATTTTCAATATTTTTTAAATTAATATCCCACAGCATCTAGAGCTGTTTTGCCTTGAAGTACAATCCATAGTTCCGTGTTTCACACCAAGTAGATAAAGTTAGATAAGAGTCCTTCTTACTTACATTTGTTCACCAGAAGAGCAGTAGAATGTAGCCCGAAGGAGCTTGCTGGGTGCTGAAGTCTGGGATAATGACCCTTTTATAGCAGGTGCTCCAAGGAGGAGCCAACCTCTGTAGGATGATCTGATTCATTCCTAACCAAACCCAGAAACACCCATATCTCCACCTCTATTTCTCTAGTGACATGTTTACTTCCCAACTTCCTCACGTACTCATCTATTCTTGTTTTTAGCAAGTTCCAAATTTAAATTTACATCATCCCATATATTAGAGATTTTAGGAAGGTTCCCTTGGCTATTATGGATCCTTTGTATGCAGAATTCACAGCTGTCTTTTTTATTGTAAACACCATTTGATGTGGATGTGCTTGATAAATATCTGCTGATAACACATTTCTTTATCATTTTCTTCAGAGAAGTAGAATATACATTTGTAAGAAACTGAAATTTCATTTAATAAATGGTAGGTAAATATTAAAACACCTACTACCTATTTATCTTTAAATTCCATCTCTGTATACTGAGGGAACTTGTAATGAAATGAATGTTGATCTTCTACAAGTTACGATGTATGAAGAGAAGATAGGTCAATTTAAATTTATTTTTTTTCAAAAATGAGTAAGAAAAGAGAACTTATTTTAAAATCAGGGCAAAATATGAGCTAGAATGAATTAGTAGTCAAGAATATCTAGAATAACAACCTAATTTTCAAGGAAATTATATTGGGATGTTACAGGCATGTTCCACTGATTCTGTGGAATAAGCTGTGTTCTCGTTTTCCCAAACATATGGAGGTCTTCTCTGCCTCTCCTCAGTTTCCCGGATATTATATCTAATAGGTTACATCTTTTTTTTGCATGATCTCTGGTTGCTTCAGTCCATTCTGTTCAAAACTGAAGTGTTGGGGACTGAGCGATAGTAGTACAGCAGTTAGGGTGGCTGCTTGCATATGGTTAACCCAGGTTTAATCTTCAGGATCCCGTATGGTCCCCTGAGCCCACCAGCAGTGATTCCTGAATGAAAAGTCAAGAATAGCTTCTGAACACCACCAAGTGTGGCCACAAAATAAACAAACAAGCAAACAAAAATTCCTGAAGTAGGGGGTCGGAGCGATAGCACAGCGGGTAGGGTGTTTGCCTTGCACGTGGCTGACCCAGGTTCAATCCCGGCATCACATATGGTCCCCCGAGCTTTGCTAGGAGTAACTCCTGAGTGCAGAGCCAGGAGTAACCCCTGAGCATCACTGGGTGTGACCCAAAAAGGAAAAAAAATACCTGAAGTAGTATCCTTGTATGATATGCAAACTTACTGCCCCTCTTATATGTTAGTGTCATCCTTTCCCACTGAGTGTCTCAAACTGAATCTTCGTCATTTCTTCCTTTTTCTTCACTCCTAATACTGATGCCCCTAAATCTCTGTACTTGCAATTTTAAATTTTTGGATTTACACATTTTTTATCGTGTATTATAGTCTAAACTGCTCTACATTAGACTTGCTGATATGTCTTGATTTCTTATTATTTGCTAGCTCCTACATACATTCAGAATTACAAATTGTTTTACCTGAAGCTCCACAGAATAGGGCTATCTTTCTGTTTCCTGAGCCGCCTGTATTTTATAAGAAAGTCACTCTGTGTCATAAGAATTGTTGGATAATATATTGATGTTTCATAATTACTGAAAAATTTCTCTGGGCTATGCTCATTCTCTTCAGGTTTTTAAAATTTATTTTATTTGGGAGATAGAACAGCAAGTAGAACACTTGTCTTGCACATGGCCAACGTGGGGACAATCCTGAGTACTGATAGGTGTGACTACTGAGCACAGAGCCAGGAGTAAGTCCTTTGTACTGCTGGAACGTGGCTCCAAACTCCTAAAAAAGGCTTTTAAATATTTATTGTATTTTCCTCCTTCCCTTTCTTTTGTTTTGTTGAATGGATGAGGAATTGCACACATGCCTACTTGTGGTGCACACTTGCTTGAGGTGCTTGCCAGGGGTTGCATATTTTGGTTGTAGTTATACTTAAGAGCATGTGCTTTTTATGGCACAGGGGTTCAGATATCAGAGCCCCAGGGTGTCTTAATGATGTTTGCAGCAGGCAGAACTGAGGGAAAGGAACTCATTGCCCTAGGTTTGCAAGACTATTTTTTGTCACTGAGCCATAATTCAAGCCCTTCACCTTAGATTTTACTTTTTTTCTTTTAAGAACCTCTGGAATTGTCATCTCCTTCTGTTGCTTTACTTGATATTTCCAGATAGGTCACTCTGCTCTTACATACTTTATTTAACTTCTTGCATTTTGTATTTCTCTCTCTCAAGGTTCTGGTAATATCTTAATTATTATTATGTTTATTCATTGCCTCTGATTCCCATCCAAATTTGTATCAGTTTTCAATGTTGTATTGAATTTTAAATACAATTGAATACGATTTCAATGTTGTATTAGTCTGAATCATCTTTTATGTCTTTGGACGATACTTATTTTTCCTGGGACATGACAAAATAAGAAATGTAAGATGATGACCAATATTGTGAGTAGTCAATGATATAAAATTATGTCTGAGTTTTATAAACCTGTGCAGTGTTCTTATTTCTATATAATTTCAACAATCCATTTTTAATTTTGTGGAATATTAGTGAACATATGCAGAACACAGGTTGTCATTTTCCCCTCATTCTTATGTTGCCATTTGTGCCATTAGTTAATTGTGTTTTTGTTTTTCTCTCTCTATGCTGTAATAATATTAGTAATCAATATTACATGACTATTATGTGATAATAATGTGCTAAGATTTTGCATATGTTACTTCCAATGCTCTGAATTTCACCATTTCACCGTGAGGTCATTATTTTTTTGTTTCAGATGAGGGACTTGATAGTGATAGAGTTCAATCTCAGATATTATAACTTTAACTCAGAACATATTTCAAATGTACATTTCTCTAGGTTTTAATTTGTTCCCCTCATTAACTTCATTGATATTTTTCTTATTTTAAATATATAAATTTAAATTCTAGTTATTTATCTCAAAGTTCCCAAAATCCAGGTGAAATTACCTGTGGAGATCATTTTAGGGTCAACAGAAAGACTATACCATGGAATGAGTGAGCTAAGGTGGAGTCAGATTGGGAAAGAATTCAGTCTAGCAGATTCATGTGAACATGAAGGGTTTCTAGTGATCTGCTACAGTACTGTTTTCTTCCTTGAAAAGAAGGTGCTGTTCCCAAATTGATGCTCAGTAGAACTGGGTGACCCTCCTTGTCCATAGGGGTGTGGCCGCAAAGCAAATAAAATTTCAGCCAATAAGGATGATGATTCAGTGTGAGAGCTTAGGGATGTGGTACTGCTTTGATCCTGCAGTACCAGGGATTCTCTGGACTAATTGTGTGGTGCTTCGTGGCTGTCAGGGATGCTCCCAGTAATGCTTGGGGACCATGCAGTGCGGGGAATTAAACTAGGGTCGGCCACATTCAAGGCATGTGTCTTACCCCCGTACTAATTGAATCTTACTGAAATGGAGAGGAAATCATGTTTTCAAAGAAACTTTACAATGTATGGTAAAGGGTTTGAATGAAAAAAGCAAAAGTGTTCTGTAACAGAGTCTGTGTGATTTAGTAGTAAAAAATGTAATGACCTTTTGGGTGCATTAAAAGAAACTCGTTGGGGGCTGGAGCGATAGCACAGCGGAGAGAACGCTTGTGCTGTGCACACAGCTGACCGGGGTTCGATCCCTGGCATCCCATATGGTCCCCTGTGCACCGCCAGGAGTAATTACTGAGTGAAGAGCAAAGATTAACTGAGCGTTGCTGGGTGTGATGCAAAAAGCAAAAAAAAACAAAAAAAAAAGAAAGAAAAGAAACTCGTTAATGAGAGCAATATGAGAGCAATCACTATCACCAAATATAATTTGATTGCATTTGGAAAATTCGGCCATTAAAAAGTCCTTTTGGACCTGTGGTTAAAAGAGTCCTTTTTTAACCTGTGACTGGCCCTTCACGGGTTATTTGTCACATTGTTTCTTGAGCTTTTGGTTCATGTCTATGATCTCTTTTCAGTGGAGGAGTGGACAACTTGTCTTGTGCTCTGAGAAGTTCTGGGTACATAAGCATGTAAATAGGATGATTGGCTGGTGAGTAGTAATGAGAACTGAGTGAGAAGATGAATAAAAGATGACTGTATTTTCAATCATGGGTGTCTATAAACAAGAATTGTACTTGGATTATATAAAAAACTCAGATAAATGGGTAGGAACAGTAGGCTTTGTACAGAAATTTTACATATATACATTTTTATATTGTTTATATATTTGTGTATGTATAATATAATGGTTATACATTCAGGAGTGCAGTATTACTACCATCGATGTGTCAGTGTCTATAGGACATTCCCTTACTCCCTTAACCCTTTCTTGGGTAACCTCAATTTTATTTTGCTTTTGTGTCCACACCAGTAGTGTTCAGGCATCACACGTGGCTCTGCACTCAGGGATCACTCCTGGAAAAACTCAGAGGACCATATAGGGTGACAGAAATGAAACCCTAGTTGACTGTATATAAAACAAGCACCCTTTTGTAATCTCAACTGTAAAGTTAAGGTCTTAGGGTTTGTTTTTGTTGGATGTTTTGTTTCATTTCTTTGTTTGTATACCACCCACAAATGAGATAAAGAGATTAGTGGGTGTTTCTCTTTCTCCTTCTTACTTTTTTTTCACTTAGAATCACAACCTACATCCATGTTGTAACAAAAAGCAAGATTTTATATTTTTTATAGCTGAGATGTAACCCTATTTGATTTCTTTGCTTTTGTCTTTCTCAACATCATCAAGGAAAAAACACTAAATGGTATTCCATCAAACTGTAAAGCTTCAGCACTACCAAATAAACTGTCATAAAACACAGCCATCCTACTGAACAGGGAAAATATTTATACACCTTTTTATCTGACAAAAGTCACTTAAAACTTAATAACAGCAAAAAGAAATTAACACCATCAAAAATGGGGAGAAGAGCTGAACAGACATTTCTCAAAGGAAAAAACAGGCCTATGAAAATGATCCATATTGCTGCTTATCAGGGAAATGTGAATGAAATGACAGCGAGATACTATATCATACAAATAAGAATGACCTATACTAAAACAAAATACAGAGAAAAGAAGTACTAACAAAAAGAACTTTTTTTTTTTTTTTTTTTTGCTTTTTGGGCCACACCCAGTGGTGCTCAGTTTACTCCTGACTCTGCACTTAGGGATCACTCCAGGCATGGATCCAGGATGCTGGGGATTGAACCTTGTCAGCCACAGGAATTACGCCTGGCCATGCTCAGGGGACCATATGGAATGCCGAAGACCAAACCCAGGTTGGCTGCGTGCAAGGTGAATGCCCTCCCCGCTATACTATTACTCCAGCCAAGCCAAAAGGACTTTTTAATGGCAGAATTTTCCAAATGCAACCAAATTATATTTGGTGAAGTGATTACCCTGTCACTGCTTAGAAAATTTAGACAAGCAGTTAACCCAGCCTTCTCATAATTTAGTTGATGACCAACAGATAAAATATTCTTGACTGGTAAAAAAATCAGAACCTGGAGATATAGAGATAGTACTGTAGTTAATGTACTTGTCCTGTACAGGGCTGACCTTGGTTCAATCCCCTGGCACTGCTGGGAGTGATCCCTGAACACAGTAGAAGGAATAAGCCCTGAGCACTGCTGGTTGTGACTCAAAAAACAAACCAAGAAAGTGGGACCTAAGTATCCAACTCAGATAATTGTACACATTGTATTGTGCCACGCAATTTGCTATTATGTGAATTGGACTAAAGACTATCATGCTAAGTGGAGTCAGCCAGCAGGAGAGGAACAGATCCAGAACAATCTCTCTCATATGTGGGGTATAAAGAAACATAGAAAGGAAATAAACTTTTAGCCATGACCTACAGAACTGAGTTTACTATGAAGGTGAGAGCACAATGGGAGGAAGCAGTTGAAGTGGGGACCCATAGGTGGGGACCTGTGGGGAAACGCTGGTGTGCCCTGTACAAAAATCCAGAAGTAGGGTCAGGGATCCCCTTTTTGCCCCAGGCTGGCAGACAGAGAAAGACGTGAGAATCCAGAGAAGTTTCAAAATGCTCTACTTACACAGGTTCTGACATACAAATCAGCAATAGGAAAACCCTGAACTTAGGATTCCTGGCTGGGCTCCAGCCACATGTAAGCCAAGATGGCTGCCACCACGTGTTAAGAGCCCCGCATAGAGGAGAGACAGTGAAGACGCAAAGAAAGGGAGCACCAAAAAGGGCCCCAAAAGAAAGCAGGCTACAGTTTTTATATCTCTGCAACATAGACTGCCCACTCCAAGGGAGAGCAGTTAGGGTCAAATCCCTTCAGGTAATTTTTCCCAGGACCTCACCTAGGCCCTTTGAGATGTTAATGTTGCTGATCCAAGATCTGCCTTGGAAGTGCCCCTGCAGAATAGAGTGGAGGAGGGGCTTCTGAGATGAACTGTGTCTCAGAATACAAAGAAATGCTTCTGTACCAAGGAAATTCTATAGCTAGTTATATATTTCTCCAAGCCTTCACAAGAGTCTCATCTTTACTTCATGGTTGTTCTGTATATTAGCCTTTTGACTTATCAGAGAGCCATGCTTGCTTGCTTGGAGGCAAACAGCATTACTCTTTGGTCTAATTACTTAGAAATCCAACATGACCAGGCAAATATACCGGTAAGATCTAGCTAGTCCCCCGATGATTGTGGCAGCATGAGAGAATATTTATACAAGGTCAGATGAACTGCCACATTCAAACTGTCCTCCTCCTATCTACAAAGTGGCCTGAAGGAGGTAAGTCCAGGCCAGATGCAGAGGCTCTGGGCAGCAGTGTACTATAACAACCCACCAGCAGTTGTGGTGGAGGGAAATGGGTACTCTAGGGTGAGGTGTGGGGTCTTAGAATTGTATATGCATGAAACCCCTTCAGCCTCAGCTCTGTAAATTCTGGTAATTAAAGTAAATTCTTAAAGTGTTAAGATAAAAAAAACCTAAAATGTAAAACTGTTGGTTGTGCCAAGTACTAGAAAATAGCATGAGGCAAGTGTATTTTGGATGGGGTTAGGTAGAGGAAAATTGTACGGATGTCTGTTAAATTCCCTGTTTCAAGAGGAGAACTATTACATTGTGAATTTCTCAGTCTGATTTGAGTCAGCTCTAATCAGATGGCTTTTCCATCAGTAGTTTAATAACCACATGGTTTTATAATCATTCACATATGTGAGCAGTATGATAATGCTTAGTTCCATATTCTACCTCTGTCAATACAGCTAATTGCATAGTAGTTGTTTTTTGAATTTTTTAGGAATAATATTTGGGCTGGTGCTAAGGAGCTGCTCCTGGCTCAGTGCTCAGAAGTGACTGGCTATTGGCAGTGCTTAGGGAACTGTATTTGGTTCCAGGAATTGAACCAGGGTTAACTGCATTCAAGGAAAGAGTCTTAACCTGTGTACTATTTCTCCAGTCCCAATTAACTTTTACCTTTAGAGTCCTAAAGAACTCCCCCTCCCCCACCACCACCGAACCCTTTAAAACTCCTGACTATGTATAATGGAGTCTTGGATGTGAGGCAGCTTCTGTATTTTCAGACAGCACTGAGCTGTTTCATTATGAGTTAATGAAATGGATTCAGTGGCATCATAGTTGTATGTCCATAGGTACATATCGCATCTGCCAGGATTTATTCCTGGCAGGGAAATCTTCCCCAAATCAGGTATTATTGACAAATCACAGATTACACTGTTTTATTACAATCACTCAATTACAATTCCTCCCTTTTCCTATGTAATTGGGAAGAAAAGCCTATGTTGCCATATGGCCTCTGGGCTTCTGATGTGGATCAGGTTTTCAAGATAGAAGGGATCAGCCCTTGGAGATGTGTGACTGAGGTCGTAGGAGTGAAGTGGAGGTGGAATTTGTGGTTCAGTGATTTCCACAGGAGTTGTAGTCATCTCCTGGGAGGTGCTGTTTGGGTCTGGAACTTTTCCAGGCTGATTTTTTTTTTATTCCTTAGCAGAATTGTAACTAGTTTTCTTGCTTAGACATCTGATAAGAGCACCTCTACTAACACAGCTTGTATTTGTCACAACATTAGTGAAGGAAAACAATATTGGTGTCAATGGGAAAATTCAGGTTTTTTTTCAGCATCCTTACATATCACTTCTATTTTTTAATTCCCTCCCCTTTGTTGTCTTGTGATGATTGGTGGTTGCACCTGGTTGCGGTGGTGCTCACATACTTGATTGTGGTGTTCGTGTACTTTTGGTTGCTGTTGGGGAGATTGCACACTTTGTTATGGCATCAGAAATTCCAAAGGTCAGTGTAATCATGATTTTACTCAGTATATGGAGTTTGCTGGACTTTAAAGTTGAGGCTTCGTGTTTGCAAGACAGGTAAGTGCTTTACTGTTGAGCTATCCTTGGGCTCCAGATTCTTTCTTATTTTCCTCTCCTTCCATCCCCTCACCTCTTCATTTTCCTCCTTTAATCTCCTTTCCTTCCTCATCCTCTTCTTGTGTTTATGTATGTGGGTGGAGAGAAAAAAACAAAGAGATAAAGAGAGGAAGAACTTTCCTGAGATCAGCAATGCATTTTATAACAGACCAGATTGTTTCTCAGGTTCCCACCACATTTTCATGGAGTATGGTGAAGAAGAAATGCACATGACTGAGAGTGATGGAAATTTATTCTCTAAGAAAACATATATTGCATTAAATTTTATTTTCTACTTGGATCTCATTATGGTAATGCTAATGTCTTACTTGTAATTAACAAAACTTTAAAAAATTCTGTGCTGATATATTTTTGGAGTTTACATGAAATATGTAAGGCCTACGTAGGTAAAAAAAATGTCCCCCATACTTTATTTAAACCCAGTGGTTTGCAAAGTTGTTCATGGTAATTTGTTACAGGCATTCAATATTCCAACACCAATCCCACCACCACTGTCACCTTCCCTCCACCAGTTTCTAATTTTCCCAACCTCCCCTCAAGTCTGGCCCTATGGCAAGCCCACAGTACTTTATTATATATTGCTTATTACCAATTAATGATCAAAAATATTTCCTTAGAGGAAAATTTGTGTGAATTGTTATATCTCACCATGGGGATATTAAATCTTTGTATGAGGGATTACTAAAATGTTGTTATATGTTAATGTTTTTATTAGTAGACATTGGTTGGCTTCTTTGTTACATCCCATCTAATCTGGTATGTTACTACTGGATTATCAGTGTTGTACAGTTTTGAGAAGTCACAGTTGGTTCCAGGAAATCCAGAATTTTTAACTGGATGGTCCAGCTGGGTCGGACCCAATTTTAACTGGGCTTTGAAGTATGGGTGTGACTGCTGGGCCTTCCTAAAGTACAGGGAAGTGGGGAGAGGTAGCTCCTCAGAGAGATTTTAGTCACAAGGGACCCTTCACATACCTGAATTTTCAGCAGATTAATTTTTCTGTGAGGCTGGGTCCCAAGATGATGGGATATGGTCAGAGGCATGGCTGGAGTGTGGAGTGTGGGAGGAGATGCCAGGGCTTTGTTTGAGTGGGCACTGGCCCACCCTGCTCCAGAGTGCCCTGCATGTCTCAGCTGGGTAGGAGTGTCCAAGAAATTTTTTGGAAATGTGTTCTTAATTATTCTTAAATACTTAAGAATAAATTGATTTAAGGTATTTAAGGAAGTCTGTGAAAGAGGTGTGGTATGCTATTCATGTTTATATCTGTGTGTTTAATACATGCTATTTCCTCTACATGTTAGAAATTTTTTCTTTGGAAATTATATTAATGAGATGTTATTTTTATTAAAAAGTATGGAGGTTTAATAAACTCAACTAAAACTGCAGACTTAGGGGCTGGAACAATAGTACAGCGGGCAGGGCATTTGTCTTGCACTTGGTCAACCCGGGCGGGTTTGATCCCTGTTATCCCATATGGTCCCCCCAAACACAACAGGATTAATTACTGAGTGCAGAGCCAGAAGTAACCACTGAGCATTGCTGAATGTGACCCTAAAAAGCAAAATCGATGGTTGAATGGATGGATGGATGGATGGATGGATGGATGGGTGGATGGATGGATGGATGGATGGATGGGTGGATGGGTGGGTGGGTGGTTGGGTGGGTGGATGGATGATGGATGGATGGGTGGATGGATGGATGGATAGAGATAGATGATAGATCACTTGATCACTTGACATCCCGTTATTCATCGATTTGCTTCGAGTGGGCGCCAGTAACGTTTCCATTTGAACCTATCACGTGCCAGTGTAGCCCTAAATAAATAAATAAATAATACATAAATAAATAGATAGATAAATAAATAAATAAATAAATAGAGCTACAAAGTTGGTCAGAGGCCTTCTAAATTGTGAAGGAAATGGTATCTGTGCGGTCATTGTGTTTGTTATATTTGTTTTCTATAACAATTAGGGAAAAGAGAAAGAATAGAAATAATGGAATGAAGAATAAAAATGCCACTGATCAACCCAAGTAGTAAGGCAAAAGTCGTCATCACTCCACTTTGATTTACTATTATCAGAGAAATTATGGGATTATTATGAGGTGGCCCTATCAGCTGGGATGAGCATCAGCAACAAAGGGTCAGCTACCATTCCATGCCTCATAGATAAGTTCATTTTAGTGACACAGTGTTACAAATTAGGAAGTGGGAAAAAATCCAGTAGCAAGATGGGAAAGAGACATTATAGTTATTCTGAGAATACTTAATCAGTGATATCTGTTCAGATAGGTAGTAGAGCACACCAGTAATTATTAGAGAATGTGAAAGATACTGAGTTCTGAAACAGGCACTTTCTTACCTTTTATGGGGCAAATGTTAGGGGATGGGGAGGAGATTAGAGTGTAGTTTGGAGTAATAATGTCTATAAATTCAGAGGGAAGTTTACATTAAGGGATTGGTCCTAGTATTCAAAGATCATTCTTACTTTCAATAAATATATTACTGTCTGGCTATTCATAAAAAGATGTCAGTGGTGGAGTCATACCCTGTGCTCAAGGAGTTTATAATCTAAATAGAGGGCAGCCATATAAACAGCAAAGTATGTGGTATCATAAAGTTATTTATAAATTATGATGGAAAGACAGGCGAAGAAGCTACTCTTGTTTTTAATCTCCCTGCAACTTTAATAGGGAATACTTGAATATAATTGTACACATTTATAGTATACATTGTGATATTTTCATGTATATGCACATTATATAAGGTGATTATGAAGATAATTGTATACCTATCACTAGTATCACTTCACTTGTTTTCCCGTTGTTCATTGATTTGCTTGAGCGGGTGCCAGTAACATCTCCATTTGTCCCTGTTGCATGCTAGTACGGCCCAAGGGTCTCTGTTCACTCCAGGAACATGAAGATCCTCAAACCATTCCTTCGGGTCATGGGACTGAGGTCTATAATTGTTAATGTTTTTGGCATATCAAATCCGACATGGGTAGCTCGCCAGGCTCTGCCATGTGGATGCTCTTAGTTTTTGCATTTACTGATGTACATATATAACTATCACATTATATAATTTAACTTTTTACTTACTCATTTATTTATTTTTATATATAGTGAAACTCAATTATCACATTATAAAATTTAACTTTTATTCATTTGTGTATTTATTTTTTTGTAGTGAGACTCTTTAAGCTCTCCATAGCAACACTCAAATATACAATTAATAATAGTATGTTGTGTACTCAGTCTTCAGATCTTGTATGATTGAAAGGGGCTTTTTTTCTTCTTTCTATATTTCGAATAACTATTCATCTGGTACATTATTTACAAATATTTTCTCTCTGTAAGCTTTCTTTTATTTTTTTTGGGGGGTCACACCCGGCAATGCTCAGGGGTTACTCCTGGCTCTGCACTCCAGAATCACTCCTGGTGGTGCTCGGGCGACCATATGGGATGCTGGGGATCGAACCCAGGCCGGCACGGGCCAGCCACATGCAAGGCAAACGCCCTACCTGCTGGGCTATCGCTCCAGCCCCTGTAAGCTTTCTTTCAAATTTGGGGATTATTTTCTTGAAGAATATCTTTAGTTTGAAGTAGACCTCTATTATTTTACTTATTCTCCTTAGTAAGAGGTAATAAGAATGAAATTAGGTACCAGAGAGATAAATGGCATAATAAATAAGTTTCTGCTTTATATATTCAACCTGGGTCCAATCCCCAGAACTAAATGTTTTCCTCAGAGAACTACCCAGTGCGATCCCTGAACAAAGAGCTAGAAAGTTATCCCTGAGCACTGCTGGCCGTGCCTCCCCTCCAAAAGTGAATTAAATGAGTAATTAACTTAATGATACAATAAGAGTAAATGAATTAAATGACTAAGAACAAGGGTAAGTAAAACTGAAAAGCCATACATAGTAAGTGTCTCTCAAAATATTTTTTGGTGACGGGGCACACCTGACTTTGTTTAGAGCTTACTTCTGGCTTTGCACTCAGGGATCGCTCCTCACAGTGCTTAGGGGACCATATGGGATGTCAGGGATCGGGGAGTCAGTCGTGTGCAAGGCACACACCTACCCAATATAATGTCTCTCCAACCACACATTTTTTTTTCTTTTTTTAGATTTTGAGACTCTTTATGTTCCTGGAGCAAGCAGATGCCTTGGGCTCTACTAGCATGAAACAGGACATATGGAGATGTTACTGGGGCCCGCTCGAGCAAATCGATGATGAACGGGAAGACAGATTTTGGGACTACAATCCATATTGCCCTTGGTTCTGTATTCAGGAATTACTCCTGGCATGCTCAGGGGATCATATGAGACCCAGGATTGAATCCTGGCTGGCCATGTATAAAGCAAGCACCGCCTGTATTCAGGGCCACTCAAGGTATTTTGTTGAGTGAGACAAATGTTATCTTAGTTATACTGAATAACAATGGAAGAGTTTTTATTAGAAAAGTAAATGAATTATATTTTCAATTACTTAGAAAACTCTACTAAGAATATGGATGGTGAATTGCATTTGACACAGACAAAGATGCAGGAAATTTGAGGAAAAAAAGGAGAGAGACCATTTGTGGGATCTAAAGGCACAGTACCTCCCAAGGTCTGTTAAGACAGTTGAGGTCAAGGTTCTGAACCTGGCCGAGACTATAAATAGGAGCCCCAAGAGAGCATCCAGGGGGCCTTCCTGACTGAGGGAGCAGCTTAAAAGTACAGCTAAGGCTTAAAAATAACTATTGGGGGGGATTGTGGCTCCCCTTCATGGCAGTCCCAAGACCCTAGGCTCAAGGGACCTCTAGTGGATTACATAGCCTTAACATTACTTGGGGGTCAGGGGGGTGACAATCGCAGCAGATGCTGTGGTCAAACTGGGTCCTGAGCAGTACTCACTGTTCGTTTGTGCCCCCCAGGCTGTGACCCCGGCAATACTGTTCCCCTGACCTGTCGGTGGAATAACCAGCAAGGCTTGAGGTTCCTGAAATTATTCTTTAATGTTTACTTTGTTTCATCTCCATGCTTGCTCTCTGAAGGAACCTCTTCTGAACCTCAGTCTCAATGGGCGGTTTTCCTCTAGGCTGTTCTCCCT